>JARACY010005057.1:0-23669 GCA_029255725.1 Scrobipalpa atriplicella | reverse complement strand
AACGCGTATTTTGATCAGATATTTTCAACAAATGTTAATTGAGAGTGGTCTGCAAAAGGTAAAGCTACTTAACCGGAACTGCAAATAAACGCCGTTACGTCGAAGTTAATAAAATAGCTGAAAACTTTAGGGGCCTGACAGATCGACTGCTCTTCGTGGTTTTCACGCCTTTACAGAGTGTGACACGACCTCTTATTTCCATACAAAAGGAAAGAAGTCGTGCTTTAAAAAGTGGCTGTCACACCCTGAAGTAACACTCGGCTTTGAACATAAATATCGCAGCACCATTGCTAATTCTATCCCCAGAAATAATGGCTATGCTGGAAAAGTTCACTTGCTACCTATATGATCCGCAAACAGCTCATTCCATCAGTGAACTTGGTAAGCAAGGAACTTTTTGCAACCAAAAATAAACCACTTGATGATGTCTTTGTGCCATTGGCCATCCTCTTGGGGGTTGGAAGACGTCGAAGCGATAGCTGGGTACCGCAGTGGTCTGAAGCCAGGGAGATATGGCGTGAGTTGTCATATTCGGATAATTGCGGCTGGTAAAAAAGGCTGCGAAACAATGCGCTGCACTGCACATGTCGGCGGGTGGGTCTACCCTGCACAGTGCAATGCAACATATGCAAAGGCAGCTGCAAAAACGAAAGGTATGGTAGGTATGAGTACATAACCTACTGTTTATATAAATTATATTAGGTATATTTTATTCTGATTTCATATGAATTTTCTCTTCTTTCAGCTTAAGCACATCGGACGAAGAATAGAGAGGAGTACTAATAAAAATGTCTAAGTTTGGATGGTGATTATAAGTTTTTATACATATGTATATCTTCTGTTTTCTTTTTTACGTCTAAAAGGAGGCCATCAAAGTTGGTCTTCTTGTTAAGGGGGCTTTTATTTCTAAAACTAAGGCCCGTATTTATAATCAGTTCTCAAGAGTGACAGCGAGTTTGAGTTCGTATCAGAAATGTCATTTTCAGTACAAAACGGTCTGTCAAATCCATACTTAATTCTTAATATTGCTCTGAATCTTGAGGTCGCTTTATAAATACGAGCCTAAAATTACATAGTAAATGGGAGATTTGTACATAATTAAAACCATATATAAAACAAATAACCTGAAAATGTTGATTCAGAATGATATTTTAGTGTCTGTGGCACCTTAGAGCGGTATGAAACCCTTTATGCGCGAGTCCAACTCGCACTTAGCCCGTTTTCACAGACGTCATATAATACACGATTAAATACAAATCATCTGTAATGAAAAATAATGAAATCAATGCACTTGTTTTGATTTTACGATGCATTACAATCACGTGATATGAAGGCTTTCAAAACCACGCGCTTCTTTTGTAATGCACAGTAATTCAAAAACTACTAGACCGATTGTCAATCATTTTTTTTTTATTTTGTAGATAATATTATCAGGTTTTATTGAAATATAAAAATATGGTGACCATGATCGATAGGAACGAATTTCGTTGTAATTTTAACATGAACGGAAAAAAATAATTGAAAAATTACATAATTTTCGTAATATTCGGCCGCCATCTTTAATTTATGAAATGTTTTTTTTTTTTCTTTTGATAAAAGGTGTCAATACGAATCGATAGACACCCCAACCACTAAAATCGGTGCAGGCGTTTTGAGTCTATTAATTTTTTAAAATTATGCAGCCGCCATTTTGAAAAGGTCCGCCATCTTGAATTCCGAGTGGATGAAATTTTCATTTCCTCGAATGAAATAATCAATCATATTGGTCCCTAGTATCACTGTGTAAAGCGGCTTGTAATCTGCCGAAAGTGCAGCTTTCGATGATCAGATCGACGTAAGCCCTCTAAGACTATTAGTACTTCCATGCTGGTAGGCGAGGAGTGAGAGAAAAACATAGAATGTGACAGCTGCATATCCTCCCGAGCATGCTGTAAAAATCAGCTAAGGGGTTCGAGAGTTTCAGTATTGTAATTTAGGCGATGGGGCTGACAACCTGTCACTATAGCAATATACAGATCCATCTGGAATAACCCTCAAAATTTGTCAGATGTGGCGGAAACGGACTCCTATGTTTAGGTCGATTACGCTCTGCCTACCCCATTAGGGATAAATGCGTGATTATATTATGTATGTTTGTATTTATATTTATTTGAGTTCTAGCGCATACCCTTTGGTCTGAAGAATGCCCCCCGCTGCGCTGAGAGAGGTGAACACAGGTCCCGGACACCCGGCCGTGTCTTCCGATGAGTCCTGAGCTTCAACGTCAGGTGTCTCCCACTCGCATTCCTCCGGCCAGGATGGAGAGCTGCTTTGCCTATGGATGCAAAAAGATATGGTTATATACCCTGACCAGTAGCTAACATACTATAGGTAGATCTTAATATGGTAGGGTCTTTTTATAACCTGGCCAGGCTAAACCACTACATTCATATTAAAATGAAAAAGAAAAATCGTAATGGTCTTGATTGTGGAAATCCTTTTCATTTAAAGTTCGCTTAAACACGGGAAATTCAGTTGTTGTGCGTTGATGTGCAGCGGGGGCATTCTTCAGACCAAAAGGGTATGCGCTAGAACTCAAATAAATATAAATACAAACATACATATAATCACGCATTTATCCCTAATGGGGTAGGCAGAGCGTAATCGACCTAAACATAGGTCGTTCCGCCACATCTGACAAATTTTGAGGGTTATTCCAGATGGATCTGTATATTGGCTATAGTGACAGGTTGTCAGCCCATCGCCTAAATTACAATACTGAAACTCTCGAACCCCTTAGCTGATTTTTACAGCATGCTCGGGAGGATATGCAGCTGTCACATTCTATGTTTTTCTCTCACTCCTAGTCCAGCATGGAAGTACTAATAGTCTTAGGGCTTACGTCGATCTGATCATCGAAAGCTGCACTTTCGGCAGATTACAAGCCGCTTTACACAGTGATACTAGGGACCAATATGATTGATTTCATTCGAGGAAATGAAAATTTCATCCACTGGAATTCAAGATGGCGGACCTTTTCAAAATGGCGGCTGCATAATTTTAAAAAATTAATAGACTCAAAACGCCTGCACCGATTTTAGTGGTTGGGGTGTCTATCGATTCGTATTGACACCTTTTATCAAAGAAAAAAAAAAAACATTTCATAAATTAAAGATGGCGGCCCGAATATTACGAAAATTATGTAATTTTTCAATTATTTTTTCCGTTCATGTTAAAATTACAACGAAATGTCCTATGATATGGTCACATATTTTTATATTTCAATAAAACCTGATAATATTATCTACAAAATAAAAAAAAATGATTGACAATCGGTCTAGTAGTTTTTTGAATTATGGTGCATTACAAAAGAAGCGCGTGGTTTTGAAAGCCTTCATATCACGTGATGTAATGCATCGTAAAAATCAAAACAAGTGCATTGATTTCATTATTTTTCATTACAGATGATTTGTATTTAAGTCGTGTATTATATGACGTCTGTGAAGAAAACGGGCTAAGTGCGAGTTGGACTCGCGCATAAAGGGTTTCATACCGCTCTAAGGTGCCACAGACACTAAAATATCATTCTGAATCAACATTTTCAGTTATTTGTTTTATATATGGTTTTTAATTATGTACAAATCTCCATTTACTATGTAATTTAGGCTCGTATTTATAAAGCGACCTCAAGATTCAGAGCAATATTAAGAATTAAGTATGGATTTGACAGACCGTTTTGTACTGAAATGACATTTCTGATACGAAACTCAAACTCGCTGTCACTCTTGAGAACTGATTATAAATTACGGCCTTAGTTTTAGAAATAAAAGCCCCCTTAACAAGAAGACAACTTTGATGGCCTCCTTTTAGGACGTAAAAAAGAAACAGAAATATACATATGTATAAAAAACTTATAATCACCATCCAAACTTAGACATTTTATTAGTACTCCTCTCTATTCTTCGTCCGATGTGCTTAAGCTGAAAGAAGAGAAAATTCATATGAAATCAGAATAAAATATACCCTAATATAATTTATAAACAGTAGGTTATGTACTCATACCTACCATACCTTTCGTTTTTGCAGCTGCCTTTGCATATGTTGCATTGCACTGTGCAGGGTAGACCCCCACCCGCCGACATGTGCAGTGCAGCGCATTGTTTCCGCAGCCTTTTTTACAGCCGCAATTATCCGAATATGACAACTCACGCCATATCTCCCTGGCTTCAGACCACTGCGGTACCCAAGCTATCGTTCGACGTCTTCCAACCCCCAAGAGGATGGCAATGGCACAAAGACATCATCAAGTGGTTTATTTTTGGTTGCAAAAAGTTCCTTGCTTACCAAGTTCACTGATGAATGAGCTTGTTTGCGGATCATATAGGTAGCAAGTGAACTTTTCCAGCATAGGCCATTATTTCTGGGGATAGAATTAGCAATGGGCTGCGATATTTATTTCAAAGCGGTGTTACTTCAGGGTGTGACAGCCACTTTTTAAAGCACGACTTCTTTCCTTTTGTATGGAAATAAGAGGTCGTGTCACACTCTGTAAAGGCGTGAAAACCACGAAGAGCAGTCGATCTGTCAGGCCCTAAAGTTTTCAGCTATTTTATTAACTTCGACGTAACGGCGTTTATTTGCAGTTCCGGTAAGTAGCTTTACCTTTTGCAGACCACTCTCAATTAACATTTGTTGAAAATATCTGATCAAAATACGCGTTATTCCCCTGTTCCGCCATATCTTTTGCGTGAAGTACGATGCGGCCATCAGCTTCTTCCGCATGTGTCCCTATTGTTTTTCAATACAACTGCAAATAAACGCCGTTACGTCGAAGTTAATAAAATAGCTGAAACTTTAGGGCCTGACAGATCGACTGCTCTTCGTGGTCTTTCACGCCTATTACAGAGTGTGACACGACCTCTTATTTCCATACAAAAGGAAAGAAGTCGTGCTTTAAAAAGTGGCTGTCACACCCTGAAGTAACACCGGCTTTGAAAGAAATATCGCAGCCATTGCTAAGTCTATCCCCCAGAAATAATGGCTATGCTGAGAAACAGTTCACTTGCTACCTATATATGATCCGGCCAAACAGCACATTCATCAGTGAACTTGGTAAGCAAGGAACCTTTTTGCAACCAAAAATAAACCAGTAACCAGCATCCCATCAACATCGGCAGTCTTACAAAAACACGCGCTCCGTGTCGTGTATCAAGCGGGCCAATTTATGGGGCAATGCTCTAAACACTTGATGATGTCTTTGTGCCATTGCCATCCTCTTGGGGTTGGAAGACGTCGAACGATAGCTGGGTACCGCAGTGGTCTGAAGCCAGGGAGATATGGCGTGAGTTGTCATATTCGGATAATTGCGGCTGTAAAAAAGGCTGCGAAACAATGCGCTGCACTGCACATGTCGGCGGGTGGGTCTACCCTGCACAGTGCAATGCAACATATGCAAAGGCAAGCTGCAAAAACGAAAGGTATGGGTAGGTATGAGTACATAACCTACTGTTTATAAATTATATTAGGGTATATTTTATTCTGATTTCATATGAATTTTCTCTTCTTTCAGCTAAAGCACATCGGACGAAGAATAGAGAGGAGTACTAATAAAATGTCTAAGTTTGGATGGTGATTATAAGTTTTTAATACATATGTATATTTCTGTTTCTTTTTTACGTCTAAAAGGAGGCCATCAAAGTTGTCTTCTTGTTAAGGGGGCTTTTATTTCTAAAACTAAGGCCCGTATTTATAATCAGTTCTCAAGAGTGACAGCGAGTTTGAGTTCGTATCAGAAATGTCATTTCAGTACAAAACGGTCTGTCAAATCCATACTTAATTCTTAATATTGCTCTGAATCTTGAGGTCGCTTTATAAATACGAGCCTAAATTACATAGTAAATGGAGATTTGTACATAATTAAAACCATATATAAAACAAATAACTGAAAATGTTGATTCAGAATGATATTTTAGTGTCTGTGGCACCTTAGAGCGGTATGAAACCCTTTATGCGCGAGTCCAACTCGCACTTAGCCCGTTTTCACAGACGTCATATAATACACGATTAAATACAAATCATCTGTAATGAAAAATAATGAAATCAATGCACTTGTTTTGATTTTACGATGCATTACATCACGTGATATGAAGGCTTTCAAAACCACGCGCTTCTTTTGTAATGCACATAATTTAAAAACTACTAGACCGATTGTCAATCATTTTTTTTTATTTTGTAGATAATATTATCAGGTTTTATTTAAATATAAAAAAATGTGACCATATCATAGGACATTTCGTTGTAATTTTAACATGAACGGAAAAAATAATTGAAAAATTACATAATTTTCATAATATTCGGCCGCCATCTTTAATTTATGAAATGATTTTTTTTTCTGTTGATAAAAGGTGTCAATACGAATTGATAGACACCCCAACCACTAAAATCGGTGCAGGCGTTTTGAGTCTATTAATTTTTTTAAATTATGCAGCCGCCATTTTGAAAAGGTCCGCCATCTTGAATTCCAGTGGATGAAATTTTCATTTCCTCGAATGAAATCATTCATATTGGTCCCTAGTATCACTGTGTAAAGCGGCTTGTAATCTGCCGAAAGTGCAGCTTTTTTTTGCTAAGCCCTAGGACTATAAAAAAAAACTCAAATAAACCACACTGGAATTTCTCCATTTGGTGCTCATTAGACCAAATGGCATTCGCTTTAACTCAACCCACCTGGGCAGTTGTTGTGCGTTGATATGCAGCCTGGCGTGTTGCCGGATCAATGGGAAGGGGGGCTCGGGCCCGCCGGGGCCGTTCGGGTTCTCGATCTCCACGGGCGCATCCACTGGAAACAAACAGTGAGCTAAATTTGAATGCTAGTATGTAAATAAGATAAGTGCATTTGACAATTGAGATTAACAGGATTTGCAGCTAGTAAATTGATTTCTCTTTGTTACTTTAGTAAAATTTCGAAACAGCAGATTACAACTTTGTCACAAACATATCATGTTTGATGATTCTAAAATTGAAATTCTTCAAATTTCGAAACAGCAGATTACAACTTTGTCACAAACATATCATGTTTGATGATTCTAAAATTGAAATTCTTTTAAGTTTTAAAGAAAAAGTCATAGACCGCAAAACACTTTTGTATCGATTTGCAAATTTAATTGAAATGAAAAAAGAAAAGCCCCTCGTTTTTCGATGACATTCGATCACGGTACTGACTCCATACTGACTCCTATAATATTTGAAAGAATGTTACCCTCTCTGATAGTGCTCTGTGCAGCGTAGTATCGTCCATCGAAGTCTATACCGCGCCGGCCGCATAGGAACTCGTCTCGCCTCACGTTGTGCATGGAGTGCTCATCCTCCACCTCTTTGCGGGTGCGGTTCACGTGGCCTCGGCAACTGGGGAGGGGGGGGTAATCATTCGTTTTGTGAAGCATATGGTGGATATTGGATTGGGTAACACAAATAAATATGAAATTCAAGAGCGGATCCAGGATTTTTTAGGGGAGGGAGGGGGCACAAGTACATCTGGGGGGCCACAAGAACATCAGGGGGGCACGAGTATGTACTGTGCTTCTAATTATGTACTGTGTATGTACTGTGATGGAGTACAAGTACATCTACAGTACAAAAAACACACGTGCCCCGTGCTCGCAAAATGCTAATCTGCACGCCAAGCACGTTTGGTGAGTCAAACATCCTCTAATCAAAGTAACGCCTGTATCACTAACGGGGTAGGCAGAGCTTAAAACGCCTCTAAAGAGGCGTTTTCGCCACATCTGACAAATATTGAGGGCAATTTTAGATTGAAATGTATATCTCTATTGACAGGTTGTCAGCCGATCGCTCTTTTGCTGACTTGTACAGCATACCCGGAAGGAAGGGCAGCTGGAACATTCTATGATTTTCTACCGCTCCCAGTCCACCATGGAAGTATCCAGCATGGAAGAAGTGGTTGGTATACTACTATTATAATGAATAATGTTCGTTTCTCACCCTCTAGCCTCTTCAGCATAACCAGTGAGCAGCAGGTTCCGCGTTCCCTCGTGCAAAGCGCCCAGCAACCAGCGCATGCGGGCTCGACCTGCGCAACGGATTGTAGATATGAAAATGAATAGTTATAAACATCCAATCTGATCTCACACTGGAGACATTCTTCTTTACATATAGTAGAAGAAACATTTGCTTGCCATATCACATCTTCTTTGAGTCGATCGAGCTGATGAACCCTGGTGTCAGAGTTTTTAAACCGCCTAAAAAAAGCACAGCTAATAGGCCTCTGATATACCTATAGGTATAATCTGATATATAGGTTTTTAGTGTTTAGCACCGGTACTAGATGCTTAAACTAGGTTAAATATAACCTAGCATTTAAGCATCAGCCCTCCACAAGTTTCTGTGACTCTTTATATTGTACCTACATAACGAATTGTATTCTTGTGGTGTGGAAATAAATAAATTTCTTATTCTTATACAGATTGTGTAATGGAAGGACCACAATCAAACGCCTTCCGAAGCACGGAATCTTTTTTCTTCCATACAACCTGGTAATTCAGCCTGCATTGTCCTAACCAAACTGGAAAAAAATCTCACAAAATGATAAATAAATAATAATAAATAAAAATAATTTATTTCCAGATTGCTCCATAGTTACAATAATTAAAAATACAATAAAATAAATAAACAGTCAAAGAATCAAATTTAATAAATTACATTTCATTACAGCTCACATGCACAAACAGATTTACGTAATTAAATAATCCCCCCCCCCCTCATAATTTAACAAATATCAACTTTATTTCCCCCCCCTGG
This sequence comes from Scrobipalpa atriplicella, assembly GCA_029255725.1. Taxonomy (NCBI): domain Eukaryota; kingdom Metazoa; phylum Arthropoda; class Insecta; order Lepidoptera; family Gelechiidae; genus Scrobipalpa; species Scrobipalpa atriplicella. The sequence goes on along the minus strand of JARACY010005057.1, from coordinate 14,873 downwards.
GAATCGAACCCAGGACCTCCAGATCGGGAGCCCATGACTCAAACCACAAGACCACGGAGGTAGTTATTGAAGGCGTCCAGTTCGTCCCGTCATCTTCTGCTCGGTCTTCTACAATTAATCACCCCAAAAATGCTAAATGTTAAGTGTCAAAATGTTTACTTACTGGTGCTAACGTCTCTGGCGTCCACGTTGACCCACAGCGACCTCTCGAGCACCAACGCGCCGAGACGAGCGCATGTGCTAAAAAAAAATAAACATGTCTCCCAATATAATTATCAGAAATGACAGTCTGGGTCACCGATCTTACAATAGAGGACATGTGCATAAAAAATAGAATCTAAATTTATTTACAAAAAAATATAGAAATTTTTAATAATAACAGTGAAAACAGGAATTAAATAGATCAAAAAATCACCGAGATATACCATCATAAAGCTAGTCTATCTATCTATCTCTTCGAAACAATATTCAAACTCTTTTATATGGAAGTAGCATGGCGCTTGTGGAATGTGACGTCACAATTACAGATCGGATCTCTCTTTTTAACTAACAACTTTAAAGCATTATAACTCGTAAACTATATGAGTATTTTGTGTTTTATTTTTCACATTTATATTTCTATGGTGACAACAATTCTTATGATAATAAAAAAAAAGTCATGCATATTCCCTATTATAATTTTAGTAGGTGCTGCATACAAACAAAAGCATTAATAAATAATATATATGGTACAAAACTTACACCCAACATCATCAAGAAATGAATTAGGCTGACACAGCAAATATATCAAAGACATCTCTGGCTCTGTATTGAGCAGTAGTGAAAATATACTTTTTTACATCCCAATATGACTCAATTCAGCTTGAAGTTTCTGGGTGCTGGAACATCTCTATATCTTTTTCTTAGGCCTGTATTTATAATCAGCTCTCAAGAGTAACAGCGAGTTTGAGTTCGTATCAGAAATGTTATTTCAGTACAAAACGGTCTGTCAAATCCATACTTTATATTGCTCTCAATCTTGAGATTGCTTTATTAATACGAGCCTTAGTATTTGATACCGTAATAATAATAAACAAAGAACTAAATTGAGTCATATTGGGTTGTAATAGGGTATACTTTAGTAATGCTCAAAACCAAGATATATCTACTGTGTCCATAGCCACGTTTACAAGATTCATTAGAGAATAACTAAATATTGTTTTTTTTTTAAATCATAAACGAATAAGTTTCTTTTCAGTTTTAACTCACAATCCAAGGGCTTTGAGGTCATGCGGAGAGCAATACTTGAGGATGTAGAGCAGCACATCATCAGATAGATCGAGGAGTTGAGCCTGTCCCACATAGCCATTCTCCATAACTTCAGGCTTCGGTGGACTATCCTTTGGTTGGCATTCTTTTGGTAGACTCTCTGTAGGTAAAACATATCAGTTAATTTTAACCAGATGTATTTAAAGGTCATTGAGGATTTTAGTAGGGCATAATAAAATAAAAATTCACACAGCCTCTGACCTCTGACGAAACTTATGCCAATTGACATAAAGGGAATACATGTTGGTAAAATCTTAAAAATTCACACAGCCTCTGACCTCTGACGAAACTTATGCCAATTGACATAAAGGGAATACATGTTGGTAAAATCTTAAAAATTCACACAGCCTCTGACCTCTGACGAAACTTATGCCAATTGACATAAACGGAATACATGTCGGTAAAATCTTAAAAATTCACACAGCCTCTGACCTCTGACGAAACTTATGCCAATTGACATAAAGGGAATACATGTTGGTAAAATCTTAAAAATTCACACAGCCTCTGACCTCTGACGAAACTTATGCCAATTGACATAAACGGAATACATGTTGGTAAAATCTTAAAAATTCACACAGCCTCTGACCTCTGACGAAACTTATGCCAATTGACATAAAGGGAATACATGTTAGTAAAATCTTAAAAATTCACACAGCCTCTGACCTCTGACGAAACTTATGCCAATTGACATAAAGGGAATACATGTTGGTAAAATCTTAAAAATTCACACAGCCTCTGACCTCTGACGAAACTTATGCCAATTGACATAAAGGGAATACATGTTGGTAAAATCTTAAAAATTCACACAGCCTCTGACCTCTGACGAAACTTATGCCAATTGACATAAAGGGAATACATGTTGGTAAAATCTTAAAAATTCACACAGCCTCTGACCTCTGACGAAACTTATGCCAATTGACATAAAGGGAATACATGTTGGTAAAATCTTAAAAATTCACACAGCCTCTGACCTCTGACGAAACTTATGCCAATTGACATAAACGGAATACATGTTGGTAAAATCTTAAAAATTCACACAGCCTCTGACCTCTGACGAAACTTATGCCAATTGACATAAAGGGAATACATGTTGGTAAAATCTTAAAAATTCACACAGCCTCTGACCTCTGACGAAACTTATGCCAATTGACATAAAGGGAATACATGTTGGTAAAATCTTAAAAATTCACACAGCCTCTGACCTCTGACGAAACTTATGCCAATTGACATAAACGGAATACATGTTGGTAAAATCTTAAAAATTCACACAGCCTCTGACCTCTGACGAAACTTATGCCAATTGACGTAAAGGGAATACATGTTAGTAAAATCTTAAAAATTCACACAGCCTCTGACCTTTGACGAAACTTATGCCAATTGACATAAAGGGAATACATGTTGGTAAAATCTTAAAAATTCACACAGCCTCTGACCTCTGACGAAACTTAAACCAATTCTTCTTCTTCTTCGCGAGTGGATTTTCGAGTCGAACAACGACCCGATAAACCCTGGTGTCAGAGTTTGCAAACCGCCTAGTAGCACAGCTATAGGCCTCTGACATGGTTTCAGTATCGACCACTATCAAAGACAGCGACCGGGACCGACGGCTTAACGTGCCCTCCGAAGCACGGAATCTTTTTTCTTTTCGGACAATCAGGTGATTCAGCCTGCAATGTCCTAACCAAACTGGGGAAAACCTCACAAAGTGATAAATTGACAAATATCAACTTTGTGTTCCCCCCCTGGGAATCGAACCCAGAACCTCCGGATCGTAAGCCCACAGCTTAGACCACTAGACCACAGAGGCAGTTGACATAAAGGGAATACATGTTAGTAAAATCTTAAAAATTCACACAGCCTCTGACCTTTGACGAAACTTATGCCAATTGGCTACTTTCCAACTAGTCAAATCAGCAACTTTTTATGAAATGTTAAAAACGCTTTTTTGTATGAAAATAGTAAATTATGACGTCACATTTTAGTAAATATTGACTAATCAAATCAATAACTTATATACTTTTAATTCGATTGTTAAAATCGAAATGTGCATTTTTTTTAAAAATGATGAATGAAATCCACAATATTTTTAGCCATCAGTTTTAAGTATAAACGTTTTGAATTTTTTAACCTACCCAGTCAAGTACCCAATTGACATAAAGGGAATACATGTTGGTAAAATCTTAAAAATTCACACAGCCTCTGACCTCTGACGAAACTTATGCCAATTGACATAAACAGAATACATGTTGGTAAAATTTTAAAAATTCACACAGCCTCTGACCTCTGACGAAACTTATGCCAATTGACATAAACGGAATACATGTTGGTAAAATCTTAAAAATTCACACAGCCTCTGACCTCTGACGAAACTTATGCCAATTGACATAAAGGGAATACATGTTAGTAAAATCTTAAAAATTCACACAGCCTCTGACCTTTGACGAAACTTATGCCAATTGACATAATGGGAATACATGTTGGTAAAATCTTAAAAATTCACACAGCCTCTGACCTCTGACGAAACTTATGCCAATTGACATAAAGGGAATACATGTTGGTAAAATCTTAAAAATTCACACAGCCTCTGACCTCTGACGAAACTTATGCCAATTGACATAAACGGAATACATATTGGTAAAATCTTAAAAATTCACACAGCCTCTGACCTCTGACGAAACTTATGCCAATTGACATAAAGGGAATACATGTTGGTAAAATCTTAAAAATTTACACAGCCACTGACCTCTGACGAAACTTATGCCAATTGACATAAAGGGAATACATGTTGGTAAAATCTTAAAAATTCACACAGCCTCTGACCTCTGACGAAACTTATGCCAATTGACATAAACGGAATACATGTTGGTAAAATCTTAAAAATTCACACAGCCTCTGACCTTTGACGAAACTTATGCCAATTGACATAAAGGGAATACATGTTGGTAAAATCTTAAAAATTCACACAGCCTCTGACCTCTGACGAAACTTATGCCAATTGACATAAAGGGAATACATGTTGGTAAAATCTTAAAAATTCACACAGCCTCTGACCTCTGACGAAACTTATGCCAATTGACATAAAGGGAATACATGTTGGTAAAATCTTAAAAATTCACACAGCCTCTGACCTCTGACGAAACTTATGCCAATTGACATAAAGGGAATACATGTTGGTAAAATCTTAAAAATTCACACAGCCTCTGACCTCTGACGAATCTTATGCCAATTGACATAAAGGGAATACATGTTGGTAAAATCTTAAAAATTCACACAGCCTCTGACCTCTGACGAAACTTATGCCAATTGACATAAAGGGAATACATGTTGGTAAAATCTTAAAAATTCACACAGCCTCTGACCTCTGACAAAACTTATGCCAATTGACATAAAGGGAATACATGTTGGTAAAATCTTAAAAATTCACACAGCCTCTGACCTCTGACGAAACTTATGCCAATTGACATAAAGGGAATACATGTTGGTAAAATCTTAAAAATTCACACAGCCTCTGACCTCTGACGAAACTTAAACCAATTCTTCTTCTTCTTCGCGAGTGGATTTTCGAGTCGAACAACGACCCGATAAACCCTGGTGTCAGAGTTTGCAAACCGCCTAGTAGCACAGCTATAGGCCTCTGACATGGTTTCAGTATCGACCACTATCAAAGACAGCGACCGGGACCGACGGCTTAACGTGCCCTCCGAAGCACGGAATCTTTTTTCTTTTCGGACAATCAGGTGATTCAGCCTGCAATGTCCTAACCAAACTGGGGAAAACCTCACAAAGTGATAAATTGACAAATATCAACTTTGTGTTCCCCCCCTGGGAATCGAACCCAGAACCTCCGGATCGTAAGCCCACAGCTTAGACCACTAGACCACAGAGGCAGTTGACATAAAGGGAATACATGTTAGTAAAATCTTAAAAATTCACACAGCCTCTGACCTTTGACGAAACTTATGCCAATTGGCTACTTTCCAACTAGTCAAATCAGCAACTTTTTATGAAATGTTAAAAACGCTTTTTTGTATGAAAATAGTAAATTATGACGTCACATTTTAGTAAATATTGACTAATCAAATCAATAACTTATATACTTTTAATTCGATTGTTAAAATCGAAATGTGCATTTTTTTTAAAAATGATGAATGAAATCCACAATATTTTTAGCCATCAGTTTTAAGTATAAACGTTTTGAATTTTTTAACCTACCCAGTCAAGTACCCAATTGACATAAAGGGAATACATGTTGGTAAAATCTTAAAAATTCACACAGCCTCTGACCTCTGACGAATCTTATGCCAATTGACATAAAGGGAATACATGTTGGTAAAATCTTAAAAATTCACACAGCCTCTGACCTCTGACGAAACTTATGCCAATTGACATAAAGGGAATACATGTTGGTAAAATCTTAAAAATTCACACAGCCTCTGACCTCTGACAAAACTTATGCCAATTGACATAAAGGGAATACATGTTGGTAAAATCTTAAAAAGTGACGCGCAACAAAGGTACAAGCATTTTTTACATGTTTAATATGTAAAAAGACTTGTTTTGTAATTTAGATTTTATTTAGCATTTTTTTCTATTTTTATCATATTTTTTAATAATACTTGAATCAGCATGAAGAGTCGATGCTTTGATGGTAATGGTAACATAACTATGTGAAAATTGCAACTTTGTTGATTCAGCATCTAATATTAACTTTCAAACAGCTTCAATTTAAAGAGTTTTAAATGGTTAAATTAGGTTTCTAATTACAGAGTACCTTCTAGCAAAGAAAAGACAAAATTTTAATCTTACCATTAGGTTCTCTAATGCGACCATAGTCCAGAAAGGACATTTTGTTTGTTATACAATTAAGCATATGGCCCACCTGATGGTAAACAACACAGTAGCCTATAATCTCTACTACTATCCAACTAGATACTGTAGTATTCACCACAACTTGCTGCAAAAGGGGTCATAAATCATTACATTGCATTCGCGGAATACAATGTGAAACAATGCAATGATTTAAGGGTCTATGTGCTCGCGGCAACTGTCCCTTTCAAACCAATGACAGAATGCGCGCTCTGTCCTTTTCTAGCATGGGGCTGTTTCAAGCCGATTTCATATATTTTTGCATATATCTCAATGTATACAAAAAGTATTGAAAAACAGAGTTGATTATGATGTTCTTCATAATTATACGGTGATTTCGATATAACATTTGCTGTTTCTAAACTCATAGAAATGTCACAGTTGTTCAAATTCGGCATTGAGACGCCAGATTTTCATGATATTTCTGATGATTTCCTGGTGTAATCATAGTATTTTTAGATTATATCTATGAATCTAGTTGTTCTCCATATTTTAGAGAAGCTAACCATATATAGATTTATTGAAAATTCAACTATTAACTATACTAACAAAGTCAAATGCCGGACCGTGTTTAGCCCGATTTAGAGTACTTCCCTCCTTAAGACCTTTGATGCAGCAAGTTGTGGCGAATACTATAGTGAAATAGCAGAGTGTGTTGCACTCTTTGAGACTTAAGGTGTTTGTGATTGTCTCATGTGTCAGTAATTTCACTGGCTTCCTTACCCTTCAAACGGAAACATAAAAGTGAAAGCACTTCTGCTTGGCGACAGAAATAAGCAAAGACGGGCTTTGCACAAGACCCTATCACATTCAAAGGCATATAGCTAGGATCTATTGGCCAGTTTCATCTTCCCAGTCACTATTGCATTAGGGAATGAATAGTTTAAGTAGGTACAGTCAATTGCCTCACATAAGTATCCAGGCATTTTGAAACCGATTAAAATAATTTTTAAATAAAAAATAATATTATTATAATTGAATTGGATTTGTTAAAGAATAGCTTTGCCTAGGCGGTTATCTTTGAAATATCAAAATATTATGTCTGGGGACAAAAATATTTTAATTGGTTTGCGACACGCCTGGATACTTAGGTCAGAGAGTCAAGTTCTACTTATGTGAGGGAATTGATTGTACTTCCCCTAGCTTTGTAAGTACCTCTTGATTATAATTATGATTTGATTAGAAGGGGTTGGTCGTTTCAGCCCAACAGCCACTGCGACCTGTAAAGATCTATTGTAGCTTAACAAGTACCTCTTGGTACCTGTTGCAATTTTTAGAACTTAAATATTTTCTTCTACAATACAAATTAGATAAAGAAATACATCACAACCCTTAGAGAACATTTATTATGCGTTTAAACGAACATGACATATTTTTGGACATTGTATCAAAACATTCTTCCATGCTGGACTGGGAGTGATAGAAAAACATAGAATGTGCCAGCTGCATCTCCACCCGGGCATGCTGTAAAAACCAGCTAAGGGATTCGAGGGTTTTAATGTATTGCAATTTAGGCGATGGGCTGACAACCTGTCACTATAGCAATACACATGACCACCTGAAATAACCCTCAAAACTTGTCAGACGTGGCGAAATGACCTTTCGGTCGTTTTCGCTCTGCCTACCCCATTAGGGATAAAGGCGTGATTTTATGTATGTATGTATTTTATGTATCAAAACAGGTATATCACATTTGGTTTAAAATTTAGTAAAAACTGATACTTACCGTCTTGTACGCATCCGCTATCGTTTAGTTCCTGATTGCCATAGCTCTCAGGCTCAGTGGCACTCATTGTATCAGGTAAATCACTTTTATGCACAAAAATGCATCCACTCTGCGCGCATACAGATAAATCACGCCATGCACTCCACAAACAAAGAAACAGAGTGAATGCACCGATAAATAAGCCGGGCGAATTATACGAATACCTTTTGGAACGATTCCAAGTAAAATGATGTCTATTTTCGGCCTAAATTTGTATTTATGTGCCGGAAAATTCGCATCATCTCCGAATAAAAAAATGTCCACAAAGCCATAGAGGAAGACAAAGCTAAAGCTACAACCCACTACAACCAACCAACCAACCACACCACGTTTGGTGTACAGGGGTACGTTCACGGGCGCACGGTTAGCGCAAGGTTAGGGGAACTTTTCACTTTGACAGTTGATAAAGCCCCGTTTTGAAGCGCCTGTCAGGGGAAATTTTATCCTGACAGGTGCAAGTGCGTGCATGAACGGGGGTTTACGCGAGCTGTCAGATTAAAAGTCGCTCTAACGGTTTCCCCTAGGTGCATGCGTGAACGCACTCCAGCAGCGATTACATTACCCTGCCGATCGGGCCCGTTTTGACATTACATTGCTTGTGCACGAATCTTACTTGAAAAACTACTGAAGCTAAGCAGCAATGTATATCAAATCGGGCCCGATCGGCCGGGTAATGTAATCACTGCTTACGTTCACTGCGACCCACCCCACTAGTCTGAACGCAGCCCAGAGTCTGTACCTTGCTAAAAGTTTTGCTATTTAACAGTAGATGGCGCTGCTAGAACCGCTTTAAGGTAAACGCACACTTGGCCGTACTGTTCGCGCCATGCACGCCGTGCAGTGCACGCCACGCCGCATCCGAATATTCGTTTATATGAAATCGTATGAAACTTTTATCTACATATGAAATGAAACTGCGTCGCCGTACGCAGCGGCAGCGTCTGATTCGGCCCGGACAAGTGTGCGAGGCTTTCAGAGTCTGCGGCGCGTAAGGCACGCCGCACGCCACGGCGGCGCGTTCGGTGCGGCCCAGTGTGCGTTCACCTTATAGCGGTTTTAGCGCCGCCATCTATTGTTGAATAGCAAAAATTTTATTATAAAAAAATAGCACCCATACACATTTGACATTGATTGACAGCCAGAGCACGCACAGCACCACCGCACAGATTACCTAGTACCTATATAGTGGTACTATATAATATATATGTATATATATATGCACCACCGTGCTTGCAAGCATTTTGTTTAAATCTTAAATTATTGAATGAAATTTGTAACTATATTAGTGTTAAATTGATTGTCCAACCAAAGTTCGCACTATGGCGACTTTCAGAGATCAAATTTGTAGTGTATGTTTTAGCAGTGATCGAAAATTAATGGTTTTTAAAGACAAGGAAAAGCAAAACTTTTTGCTATTTATCTGCGAGATTTCGGTATGTTTGCTGTATTAACTCAATTTTAAACAAGCCATTTACATTTATGAACATAAATTTATCTTTAGATGCCCTAAACAAGACTAAACTTAAGCCCTAAAAAGTCAATGAAATTATGTACCTACTTATTTGTTTATGCAGGTCCATTCCTTGGTCGTTTCTGTGCATCTCTGCTGGGAGTGTGCTGCCCTGGTGCGGCGATTCAATAAATTCAAGATCCGAGCACAGGAATCACTTACGACTCTTAACAACTATGCTGATAAGGTGAGCTGGTATAAATTATCGTATTAAAACAAGATAAATTAATTAAGAAATATCCAGAACATGGTCTACCAGGACCCTTTTTTCATTTGGATGTAATCCAAGACACCGATAACACCCTTATATGAATTGTTTTATGATCTATGTATATTCGGATATAACTTTTATACATACACATACATATAGGTACATACACAAATCATGCCTTTATCCCTGGAGGGGTAGGCAGAGCAAAAACTACCTAAACAAAAGTCGTTCCGCCACGTCTGACAAGTTTTGAGGGTTATTACAGATGATAATGTATATTGCTATATAGTGACAGGTTGTCAGCCCATCGCCTATAAATTGCAATACACCTTAACCCTCGAATCCCTTAGCTGGTTTTTACAACATGCCCGGGAGGAGATGCAGCTGGCACATTCTATGTTTTTCTATCGCTACCAGTCCAGCATGGAAGAACTATACTAACAACTTTTATGTTATTTTCATAAATATATTTGATATGTTTACAGCACCTAGAAGTTAAGACTTCTCTTCAGATAAATAAACAGTTTACAATTAACTGTGACCCAAACAAACAGACTGATGGTTCATATATTGAAGTTATCAAAACCGAAGAGAATAAAGATTCAATTATTAAAGAGGAGTGTAATATTAATACAACAGAGAATGCATACAATTCTGATGCTTATTCAGATGATGATGATAAGACTTTGATAGAATTAAGTACTAAGGTGAAGAAAGAACTGAGTAATTGCAAGAAAAAGCAGAGAAAGAAAGAGGTGAAGTCTTTATTTGGTTTTAATTAAGTTCATTCATGAAAATTCTAATTAATGATAGAACTGACTTATAATGTTTTATATCGGGTGTAAAGGACAGCGTACCAGGAACTGATAGGGGTTGCTCAGTCAACGAATATGAACAACTTCATCAGGAAATTTTATACAAATTGTCTATGGGAAAGTCAGCATTTTCTTTTGTTTCCTGAAAGAATTTCCTGGTGAAAGATGTTCAGTTTCATTGACTGAGCAGCCCCTATGAAAGGGATTTCTGACACATTTTCCCTCACTGTGTGAAACAGTTTAAAATAAATAGTAATTCTATTCTTTTGTAACTTAATCTAATCATAGATTATCTTTTTTTTATATTCCAGGTAAATTTAGAAGATCCAGAAATAAAAAAAGAAGGGCAATATTATGTAGAAAAAGAATTAACAAATCAAGAAATAGAAAAAGAGAGAAGAGGCTTAGAGTTAGAAGAGAATTGTGATAACTCTGTGTACCGATGCGAGAGATGCATATTGTCATTTCCAAATGCCGATGACTTAAAGGACCATATTAGCATAAAACATGAATTGGTAAGTTAAAAAATTAATATAGTTTTGCCCAAAATCTGACTAAAACATTCACCTGTCTACTACTATCCTAAGAGAAAAGAAAGAGATGGCAATAACTTTAGTTAGTTGTGCTCTCACTGAATTGTATCACATTATAATAATTTATGATGCCACAATGATGACAAAAGATGTAAGGAGTGGAGCAGATTCAAACTTTCCCTATCAGTTGAAATTTGAAATCAATATGGGGGGCTTCAGTAAGAAATATTTTTGAATGTTTTAGTCAGATTTTGGGCAAAACTATATTAATTTTTTAACTTACCAATTCATGTTTTATGCTAATATGGTCCTTTAAGTCATCGGCATTTGGAAATGACAATATGCATCTCTCGCATCGGTACACAGAGTTATCACAATTCTCTTCTAACTCTAAGCCTCTTCTCTCTTTTTCTATTTCTTGATTTGTTAATTCTTTTTCTACATAATATTGCCCTTCTTTTTTTATTTCTGGATCTTCTAAATTTACCTGGAATATAAAAAAAAGATAATCTATGATTAGATTAAGTTACAAAAGAATAGAATTACTATTTATTTTAAACTGTTTCACACAGTGAGGGAAAATGTGTCAGAAATCCCTTTCATAGGGGCTGCTCAGTCAATGAAACTGAACATCTTTCACCAGGAAATTCTTTCAGGAAACAAAAGAAAATGCTGACTTTCCCATAGACAATTTGTATAAAATTTCCTGATGAAGTTGTTCATATTCGTTGACTGAGCAACCCCTATCAGTTCCTGGTACGCTGTCCTTTACACCCGATATAAAACATTATAAGTCAGTTCTATCATTAATTAGAATTTTCATGAATGAACTTAATTAAAACCAAATAAAGACTTCACCTCTTTCTTTCTCTGCTTTTTCTTGCAATTACTCAGTTCTTTCTTCACCTTAGTACTTAATTCTATCAAAGTCTTATCATCATCATCTGAATAAGCATCAGAATTGTATGCATTCTCTGTTGTATTAATATTACACTCCTCTTTAATAATTGAATCTTTATTCTCTTCGGTTTTGATAACTTCAATATATGAACCATCAGTCTGTTTGTTTGGGTCACAGTTAATTGTAAACTGTTTATTTATCTGAAGAGAAGTCTTAACTTCTAGGTGCTGTAAACATATCAAATATATTTATGAAAATAACATAAAAGTTGTTAGTATAGTTCTTCCATGCTGGACTGGTAGCGATAGAAAAACATAGAATGTGCCAGCTGCATCTCCTCCCGGGCATGTTGTAAAAACCAGCTAAGGGATTCGAGGGTTAAGGTGTATTGCAATTTATAGGCGATGGGCTGACAACCTGTCACTATATAGCAATATACATTATCATCTGTAATAACCCTCAAAACTTGTCAGACGTGGCGGAACGACTTTTGTTTAGGTAGTTTTTGCTCTGCCTACCCCTCCAGGGATAAAGGCATGATTTGTGTATGTACCTATATGTATGTGTATGTATAAAAGTTATATCCGAATATACATAGATCATAAAACAATTCATATAAGGGTGTTATCGGTGTCTTGGATTACATCCAAATGAAAAAAGGGTCCTGGTAGACCATGTTCTGGATATTTCTTAATTAATTTATCTTGTTTTAATACGATAATTTATACCAGCTCACCTTATCAGCATAGTTGTTAAGAGTCGTAAGTGATTCCTGTGCTCGGATCTTGAATTTATTGAATCGCCGCACCAGGGCAGCACACTCCCAGCAGAGATGCACAGAAACGACCAAGGAATGGACCTGCATAAACAAATAAGTAGGTACATAATTTCATTGACTTTTTAGGGCTTAAGTTTAGTCTTGTTTAGGGCATCTAAAGATAAATTTATGTTCATAAATGTAAATGGCTTGTTTAAAATTGAGTTAATACAGCAAACATACCGAAATCTCGCAGATAAATAGCAAAAAGTTTTGCTTTTCCTTGTCTTTAAAAACCATTAATTTTCGATCACTGCTAAAACATACACTACAAATTTGATCTCTGAAAGTCGCCATAGTGCGAACTTTGGTTGGACAATCAATTTAACACTAATATAGTTACAAATTTCATTCAATAATTTAAGATTTAAACAAAATGCTTGCAAGCACGGTGGTGCATATATATATACATATATATTATATAGTACCACTATATAGGTACTAGGTAATCTGTGCGGTGGTGCTGTGCGTGCTCTGGCTGTCAATCAATGTCAAATGTGTATGGGTGCTATTTTTTTATAATAAAATTTTTGCTATTCAACAATAGATGGCGGCGCTAAAACCGCTATAAGGTGAACGCACACTGGGCCGCACCGAACGCGCCGCCGTGGCGTGCGGCGTGCCTTACGCGCCGCAGACTCTGAAAGCCTCGCACACTTGTCCGGGCCGAATCAGACGCTGCCGCTGCGTACGGCGACGCAGTTTCATTTCATATGTAGATAAAAGTTTCATACGATTTCATATAAACGAATATTCGGATGCGGCGTGGCGTGCACTGCACGGCGTGCATGGCGCGAACAGTACGGCCAAGTGTGCGTTTACCTTAAAGCGGTTCTAGCAGCGCCATCTACTGTTAAATAGCAAAACTTTTAGCAAGGTACAGACTCTGGGCTGCGTTCAGACTAGTGGGGTGGGTCGCAGTGAACGTAAGCAGTGATTACATTACCCGGCCGATCGGGCCCGATTTGATATACATTGCTGCTTAGCTTCAGTAGTTTTTCAAGTAAGATTCGTGCACAAGCAATGTAATGTCAAAACGGGCCCGATCGGCAGGGTAATGTAATCGCTGCTGGAGTGCGTTCACGCATGCACCTAGGGGAAACCGTTAGAGCGACTTTTAATCTGACAGCTCGCGTAAACCCCCGTTCATGCACGCACTTGCACCTGTCAGGATAAAATTTCCCCTGACAGGCGCTTCAAAACGGGGCTTTATCAACTGTCAAAGTGAAAAGTTCCCCTAACCTTGCGCTAACCGTGCGCCCGTGAACGTACCCTGTACACCAAACGTGGTGTGGTTGGTTGGTTGGTTGTAGTGGGTTGTAGCTTTAGCTTTGTCTTCCTCTATGGCTTTGTGGACATTTTTTTATTCGGAGATGATGCGAATTTTCCGGCACATAAATACAAATTTAGGCCGAAAATAGACATCATTTTACTTGGAATCGTTCCAAAAGGTATTCGTATAATTCGCCCGGCTTATTTATCGGTGCATTCACTCTGTTTCTTTGTTTGTGGAGTGCATGGCGTGATTTATCTGTATGCGCGCAGAGTGGATGCATTTTTGTGCATAAAAGTGATTTACCTGATACAATGAGTGCCACTGAGCCTGAGAGCTATGGCAATCAGGAACTAAACGATAGCGGATGCGTACAAGACGGTAAGTATCAGTTTTTACTAAATTTTAAACCAAATGTGATATACCTGTTTTGATACATAAAATACATACATACATAAAATCACGCCTTTATCCCTAATGGGGTAGGCAGAGCGAAAACGACCGAAAGGTCATTTCGCCACGTCTGACAAGTTTTGAGGGTTATTTCAGGTGGTCATGTGTATTGCTATAGTGACAGGTTGTCAGCCCATCGCCTAAATTGCAATACATTAAAACCCTCGAATCCCTTAGCTGGTTTTTACAGCATGCCCGGGTGGAGATGCAGCTGGCACATTCTATGTTTTTCTATCACTCCCAGTCCAGCATGGAAGAATGTTTTGATACAATGTCCAAAAATATGTCATGTTCGTTTTAACGCATAATAAATGTTCTCTAAGGGTTGTGATGTATTTCTTTATCTAATTTGTATTGTAGAAGAAAATATTTAAGTTCTAAAAATTGCAACAGGTACCAAGAGGTACTTGTTAAGCTACAA
>JARACY010005056.1:0-23670 GCA_029255725.1 Scrobipalpa atriplicella | reverse complement strand
GTCTATGGTCCATTGTTCAGAACAATCATTCCGCCGCAGTGTGTAAACCGCCTTATTGTTACCTTGACACATTGAATAGATTCTAACATTGAGTAAATAAGTACCCCCCGTTTGTATGGAAAACACGCAGTGTCGAACATACTGAAAACGCTTGTCCGCGCGTTTGAGCGGGATCTGCTAGCCCGCGCGCGGAAGCGGGTTTTTTCATACTAAGACAAAGATCAGAAAATGAGAAACACGCTTCCGCGCGCGGGCTATCAGATCCCACTCCTACGCGCGGAGAAGCGTTTTCAGTATGTTCGACACTGCGTGTTTTTCATACAAACCGGGCATATGAAGTCGCGGGCACAGCTAGTCGTGTAATAAATCTCCCCCTTTAATAGGGCTTGGATTAGTTAGGTAAGTACACACACTGGGGCTCAGATAATGCGTGTTAGTTAGAATTGCGACTCCTTTTGGCTTCTTTATTGTCATGTTTCGAACGTAAACGAACACATCTTTCGGCTTGGTTTTACATCTACACTAAGGAGAAAAATATTAGTTATTAGCTGCTTACCTGGTTGGGAATAACGGTGGGAGCTGCAGTGGTGTGCTCCTCGCTGGTGCCGGCGGCGCCGCGCGACGGCAGCGACTTGCGCACACCCGCGCCGCGACCTCAACATTACACAAACATATAACAAAAACATATCATCTAGTACAACAGATGTTTTATCTTAGGAGTGCAGCTGAGCCATACTTGTACGTGTGTAAATATACCACATTGTCTTAGTGCGTGTGAGTTCGGCATAGTAAACCACATTGTCTTAGTGCGTGTGAGTTCGGCATAGTAAACCTATTTACGCACACAAGAGCGCGGCAACTACGCGCTACGTTTGGCTCAGCTGCTGTCATGAGATAAACTTCGTGTGTGCATAGTATTTAAGAGTGACAATATTCAGAAAATTGGCCAAGAGCGTGTCTGACACGCCCATATGTAGGGTTCCGTAGCCTTATATGTTTAGTAAAGTTTACTTATAACAACATAATTATCTTCAAAGTTTGATCAAAAGCTGTATAAGGATCATTTCACCGTAGTTTTTGTTGAAACGGGTTTTTCTAAATATTTCTCAAATATAATTGCTACACTTTTCGTTATAGTTTTCAAAACTACTACAACTAAAGAGCTATATTCCATTTTTTTTTTTTAATTTTTTGCATTTATGGATTCGAAGATATTACCGGAACAAATTTGTGACAAATACTGCAATTTTAAATGCAAATATGGTTTATGATATGAATACAACATCTAACCATCAATAAATCTTAAATTCATCTTCAAAACTTACCCTCAACGAAGGCAGTGGGAGGTTTGTGATATACAGAGGCCAGTGAGGAGATGTGGCAGATGAGCTCGTCCAGCAGAGTGGGCTCCAGGAGGTCCGTCTCTTCAGAGATGAGGGGTTTGTCAGCCAGGACCACCTCCTTAGCGGCAGCTGGGTCCGTGGACAGCAAGCGCCAGTAGATGAAACCACGGTCCCTAGAAAAAAAAGAAGAGAGAATAAGGCCCGTTTTTCTAAACAGCATGAGATTGAGTTCGTATCAGAAATGTCATTTCAGAACAATCCGTCATATCCATACTTAATATTGCTCTCAATCTTGAGATCGCTTTATAAATACGAGCTTTAGTATAGTTATTTTATCTCAGAAATACTGCTTTGCCATACTTATGTGTGTGTAAATAAATGTAGTATCAAATGGGATGAACCTAATTTTTTTAAGGCTGACTATAATTTAATTAACAATGAGCTTATGAGTATCAAATGGGATGACGTTTTCAGTAATTGCGTAGATGTTGATGAAATGTTGCAATTATTTTATATAGAGTTGCGAAAGATCATTGAGAAATTGGTGCCTAAAACTAAACCTAAGTCGAGAGGATTCCCACATTGGTATTCAAGTAAACTTATCAAAAAATTAAACGAAAAACATAAATTTCACGTACGCTTCAAAAAATACAACAACCCTATGGATCAGTTCAATTTTGAAACTCTTCGTGACGAATGTGAAACCCTGATTCAGTCCTGTTACACTAACTACATTGCACTAATTGAAAGCAGTATTGAATGCAATCCTAAATTCTTCTGGTCCTATAATAAAAAAATGAGAGACAACCGACCTGACTACCCATCCGCGATGTTCCTTAATGGTGAATTGTATACTAATGGTAGAGATATATGCAACAACTTTGCTAAACACTTTTCTAGTGTTTACGTATCAAGACCATGCGCGAAAATATTTCCGATCCAACCTTGTGTCAATCACAAGAAAAATCGATACAATTTACAAGTACACTGACATTCTCTGAGGCTGAAGTAAGGAACAAACTTTCTAAATTGGATATCAATAAAGGGTCGGGCCCGGACAATATTCCCCCTGTTTTTCTGAGGAACTGTGCTTCTAGTATCAGAACCTTTATCTAGAATTTATCGCAAATCTCTAGATTCAGGGGTTTTCCCAGCAATGTGGAAAGACTCGCGCGTTGTACCTGTGTTTAAGGATGGTGATAGAGGTGATATGACAAAATATAGGCCTATATGCATAATATCGGCTCTTGCTAAAGTGTTCGAGAGTTTAGTCTGCCCTATCATAAACTGGCATATGAGGTCAATGTTTTCTGTGAATCAGCATGGGTTCTTGCCTGCAAGATCTACAATGTCGAATCTAGCACTATACACAAATGATCTTATAGAAAAAGTTGACGCTAACAGTCAGGTGGATGTAATCTACACTGACTTCTCTAAGGCATTCGATATGGTAGACCACAGTTTATTGGTTTTTAAGCTAAAGGGATACGGTTTTGATGGTAGTCTTCTTGATTGGTTAAGATCATATTTAGTTAATAGGCAGCTTAAGGTGGCTATAGGTGGTTATGAGTCCTGTAATTTCACTGCTACAAGTGGGGTACCTCAAGGCTCTCATTTGGGTCCCGTTCTTTTTAACATATTTATAAATGATATAGATAAATGTTTTATTAATAGTAAATTTCAGTTATAATGCAGATGACTTAAAAATATATAGAGAAATTACGTCCATTGAAGACTCAATTAAAATGCAACATGACTTAGTTAGACTCGACCAGTGGTGCATGGATAACAACATGTCTCTTAACTGCAATAAATGCTACCAAATAACTTTTACAAAAAAGATAAATGTGATCAAGTACAATTATCACATTGGCGAAAATAGTCTGGCCGAGTTATCTAGCATTAGAGATTTGGGTATAACAATTGACAACAGATTAAGTTTTATCTCTCATATGGATGACATAATAAAACGAGCATTTAGAATGTCTGGTTTAATAAGAAGAACAACCAAATGTTTTAAGAGAACAACCAGCAGAATGATTTATTTAATTCGTTATCACGCGGCATTCTTGAGTATTGTTCGGTTGTGTGGAACCCTCACTACCAGGTACACGCCAACAGACTTGAACGAGTTCAGAGTAAATTTTTCCGCCACTTATGTTACATGGAAAATTCACTTGAAGAGTACAACTCTTATGCGAAGCACTTAAAAAAGTATAATGCTTTAACTATGTCTAACCGTAGAATCCTATTAGATCTATGCTTTCTGCATAAAATTATAAATAACTCGATAGATTCTCCATCACTCTTGAGCAAGATAAGATTCAATATCCCAAGGCCAAACTCAAGGCTTAAGAATTATGTACCATTTCGAAAAAATGTCTCCAGAACTAATCTTGGTGATTCGGCCCCTATTAATAGAATTATTAAATCTTTTAATGATATATGTAAATGAATGTGATTTAGATGTTTTTAATGATAGCTTGACTAGTTTTAAAAATAAAATAAAGAAATACTTGTTTGATAAGCAATAAAATGATAAATTCAATTTTAAATTCAAATTTTACATAACTAGACTAAGTTTAGATATGTTATAAAATATTAATTTTAAATTTCATAAAATTACTTCATATTTATTTATTTTAAATTAAAATTCATGTTTAATAAGCAATAAAATAAAAATAATAAGATCAATTTTATATTCAATATGTTATAAAAATTAATTTTAAATTTTATGAAATAACCAAATTTATTTATCTTATATTGTTTTAAATTATAATTCAATGTTTTATGTAATATTAAGCTCTGAATGAAATGTATTGCATGTTGTGGTAGCCTGTAAGTGTAATGCACACCAGCAAGTTGTAATTAGATATAAGTACCTATTATGTTTTATTATGTTTTAACCTGTGTGTATTATGTTGGCTATCCATATTTTAATAAAATAAAAATAAAATAAAAAATGTTCTTACACATATTGCTACCATTGCAAAATAATGTAACCTAATGTATGTTTTGATATTTTATTGCGACTGCATTGCACGTATTTGCTGCATATTTGCTGTGTAATATTATTCTATTGTAGTTTTTTTTACTATGGGTCAAGCGCCTGCAATAAATACTTTTTATTTATTTATTATTTATTGCGAGAGTCTAGTCATAGTAAATCTGTAATTACGCACACAATGGCGCGTGTCCGTACGCACAACCACAAGTATGGTCGAGCAGCAGTCGAGATATTAATAGTACATTACTTTAGAAGCCAAAAATAAAGCAATGTATGTGTAAACGAGACCATACATTGCTATTTTGGCTGAGATTAGTACAGTACTTTTCTCTTATTTGCGAAGAAACAATATCAATAAACTTAAAAATAAACATTAAACTTGCAATTCTTCCATAATATTGTAAAATTCAAAATTAGAATCCATTCATTCATTCATTCTATTTTTTTTTTTAATTTGCGCATTCAGCCTTTAAAAAATGTATAACGTGAACTTAAAAACACCTAATCCATACTAGTGTGTACTTTAAAGACCTCATGCAGATGTCGTTAATGGTCATTAATGTCGTTTGGAGAAATTGCTGGCCGCTACGAACTTGAGGATCGAAAAGAGTGACTGTACTGCTTCTTTTTTTTAAATAATGAAGCAATTTCTGAGCAAATGGGAGAAAATACTATTGCAATCTTGTAAATTGTGCATAAAACAACGGCTGTGAGGAGTAAGCTCCTAATCCATACCATGAGACTCAAACGTGTAGCGATAACGACCGCGCCCCATACAGATTACGACAGCAAAGCGATAGTCGCTACTCATACACGCGTTTCATAATATAAGCCGCAGTATATCCCTTACCTGAGGTCTGGGTTGTCTGAGTCTTGTGTGGCGAGTGACAGTACATGTTGTACCAACTCCTGGGTATCAGCGGGTCGCTTGAGGAACAGCTTGACCACGGCCGTGAGGAGTTGCAGCTGCACTTGTGCGTTCTCGTCATGGAAGCCTTCGAGGAACGAGTCCAGTAACTCGTCAGCGTTGTCTATGCGCTCGGCGTATTCTCCTACGATCCATACCTGTGGGAATATAAGAAATACTAATAAATACATAGATCTAATAAGATCTCCTATTTGTGTAGACAGGCAGGTAGGCTAAGCGCATTAAAAACTTGCTTTTAGCGCCCGAAAGTTATCACAGCACACAAGTTAAGAAGCTATAAATATGCTAGAGAGAAAATAATAAACATACATACATACATACATAAAATCGCGCCTTTATCCCTAACGGGGTAGGCAGAGCAAAAACTACCTAAACAAAGGTCGTTCCGCCACGTCTGACAAGTTTTGAGGGTTATTCCAGATGATTAGATACGCATTTTGCTATAGTGACGGATTGTCAGCCCATCGCCTAAATTGCAATACACTGAAACCCTCGAATCCCTTAGCTGGTTTTTACAGCATGCCCATGGAGGAGATGCAGCTGGCACATTCTATGTTTTTCTATCACTCCCAGTCCAGCATAGAAGTAATAAATACTTTCATATTTATAGGTATATGAAATAAAATAGCATTGAGTGCTAAAAAATCCTAAAAAATGTAAAAAGTATTTGAATTCCAATCGTAATTTGGACAGTTCGAGCCCTGAACGGCTACATGTCGCTGACGTCGCTATGACGTGTAGGTACATAAAGAAAGACGATAGTAATTTCGTCACTCCAGCTAACGTCTCGATAGCTTAGCGGTAGAGCAATGGACCGGCACTCCAGCTAACGTCTCGATAGCTTAGCGGTAGAGCAATGGACCGGCACTCCAGCTAACGTCTCGATAGCTTAGCGGTAGAGCAATGGACCGGCACTCCAGCTAACGTCTCGATAGCTTAGCGGTAGAGCAATGGACCGGCACTCCAGCTAACGTCTCGATAGCTTAGCGGTAGAGCAATGGACCGGCACTCCAGCTAACGTCTCGATAGCTTAGCGGTAGAGCAATGGACCGGCACTCCAGCTAACGTCTCGATAGCTTAGCGGTAGAGCAATGGACCGGCACTCCAGCTAACGTCTCGATAGCTTAGCGGTAGAGCAATGGACCGGCACTCCAGCTAACGTCTCGATAGCTTAGCGGTAGAGCAATGGACCGGCACTCCAGCTAACGTCTCGATAGCTTAGCGGTAGAGCAATGGACCGGCACTCCAGCTAACGTCTCGATAGCTTAGCGGTAGAGCAATGGACCGGCACTCCAGAGGCGCAGGTTCGTATCCTGCTCGAGGTCGTGGCCCGAGGCGAATTTATTATTATGATATTTTTTTTTTTTAAATGGCTTCACATCTCGGGATTTGAGACATATTTTTCCAATGACGACGTATACTTGATCTTCAACACAAAGGAGATTGTTCGGTAAAAAAAAATTTTATATTTGGGCGAGGAACAGACAGGAACACCTAAAAAAAAATAACATAACACACAGTGTAGAGACAACACAAACATCACAGACAGCAAAGTGTTCTTATAGAAAATACATTTTTGAGGATATTTTAGCACTCACAATGCTATTTTTATTTCATATAAATATGAAAGAAAGAAAATAATAAATTCGACTCGGGCCACGAACCTCGGGCAGGATTCGAACCTGCGCATCTGGATTGCCGGTCCATTGCACTACCAACTATGCTACCGAGACTGTGAGGGGAGTGACGAAATTAGTATAGTCTTTCTTTATGTACACGTCATAGAGACGTAGGCGACATCTAGCCGTGTTGTGTAAGAACGATACCATTATTGAATTGAATTCCAATCGTAATTTGGACTAGTCAAGCCCTGTGTAGTTCTTACACAACACGGCTAGATGTCGCCTACGTCTCTATGACGTGTACATAAAGAAAGACTATACTAATTTCGTCACTCCCGTCACAGTCTCGGTAGCATAGTTGGTAGTGCAATGGACCGGCAATCCAGAGGCGCAGGTTCGAATCCTGCCCGAGGTTCGTGGCCCGAGTCGAATTTATTATTTTCTTTCTTTCATATTTATAGAAAATACATGTTAGAGGAAGAGGAAGAAAGTTAGACAAGAAATTGAAGAAAGGATAATTAAATAAATATGAACATAATTTATAACTACATTTTATAGAAATTAAATACAAACAGATATTTTACTTAAATAATACATAATACATAAAAAATAATAAATTACAATTTAATATTATGCTGAAGAATATATTTAGTCAATAAATTAGCAATGATGGGAGTATTATTTTCTTTCTTCCATATATTTACATGATACAAGTCAAACACATTCACAACCAAAATCATAGATGTCGCTGTTAGTAAATAAAACTCGCTATCGTTTTGTTCACGTGTCGTGTTTATGTCCCTACGAAAATTTTACAATATGTACGTTGTGGTCTTTCAATTTTTGAAAATTTGTCGTGAATTGAATACCAGCGACAAATTAGTTGAAATCTGTTCTACATACATGGAAATCCTACAAAACAAAAACGGTTTTGCCCAACATCGCATAAAGATAGATGATTTTACTTATTTTATGTGTTGGTTATGAAAGAAATAGATATTCCTCCATAGAAAATAGGCTATGCCAAACCAAGTTCTTCCTTTTCGAAAACCCATCGGATCACTGATATATGACGTCATGAAATTTTGGTAGTTGTTAAGTTTCATGGGTTGGGGTCTTGGACGAAACAACCTCTGGACGCGAAACAATAACGTTTTACTCCTTACCCCTCTAAACCGACACGTTGAAATTTTGCCAAAGTAAACAAACTACAACGTCAGTGTGACTTCAAATTCAATAGAGGAAACATACCTTTAAAAATGGTGAAATGTGCTGTTTTGTTTTGCAAAACTTGTAGTTATCGAACAAACAATATTTCTTTTCATCATTAAGTTATATATTTTATACTACACCTATTCGGAAAGTATATTAGTTCTTACTTAAAAAAAGGAAAGAAAGTACGTAAATCCAAGCGAACGAATATGCGGGCGGCAAAAATATATGGGATTTACTTTCTCCCCTAGGGGAGAAAGTATTTTCTCCCCTCCTATTTTTTTTTTTAAATTCATAATTCAAAACTAGAAACAGGCGAATGCCAAAAAACAAAAAGTTTGTATGTCGAAGCCCACAAAATGATACTGGCCACTTACATTTTTTGGCAGTATGTGCTTTACTTCATTTGTCTCTTTTATATTTTTAAGTAAAAAATATGGCAAAATCAACATGTCCGCGCGAATTCTTTTTCGTTCTTTGATTTATATGACTTATTTAATGTAAATTAAGTGTTTAGTGTTTTCGATATAATGTGTAACTGTATTAATATGTGTTTTGTTTGTTTGTGTTCTGTTCGCATGGATGATGACACTTCAAATGTTCTTAAGTTATCTTCTCATGTAAGTGATATCATTCTTTATCTTACAAGGATTTTAGATTATATTTTATACTACACCTATTCGGAAAGTATATTAGTTCTTACTTGAAAAAAGGGAAGAAAGTACGTAAATCCAAGCGAACGAATATGCGGGCGGCAAAAATATATGGGATTTACTTTCTCCCCTAGGGGAGAAAGTATTTTCTCACCTCCTTTATTTTTTTTTAAATTCATAATTCAAAACTAGAAACAGACGGATGCAAAAACACAAAAAGTTTGTATCTCGAAGCCCACAAAATGATACTGGCCACTTACATTTTTGGCAGTATGTCCTTAGCTTCATTTGCCTCTTTTAAATTTTTAAGTAAAAAATATGGTAAAATCAACATGTCCGCGCGAATTCTTTTTCGTTCTTTGATTTATTTGACTTATTCAATGTAAATAAGGTTTTTAATGTTTTCGATGTAATGTGTAATTGTATTTGTTATGTGTTTTGTTTGTTTGTGTTCTGTTCGAATGGATGATGACACTTCAAATGTTCTTAAGATATCTTCTCATGTAAGTGATATCATTCTTTATTTTACAAGGATTTTTAATTATATTTTCCTCATAGGTGTAGTATAAAGCACTATGTATAACTCGGAAGAAAATGCGATTCCCAAGTCGTGTGTATTGAGGCCCTCAGCTACGCTTCGGGCCTCAAACTACACCCTCGTGGGAATCGGTCATGTTCTCCACTCGTTAAACAATGTACTATTCCTCATAGGTGTAGTATAAAGCACTATGTATAACTCGGAAGAAAATGCGATTCCCAACTCGTGTGTATTGAGGCCCTCAGCTGCTACACCCTCGTGGGAATCGGTCATGTTCTCTCCTCGTTAAACAATGTACTATTGATACTTTTTTCTTGTTATTTCCCTGTAAAATTAATAAAATGCGTTATGACATTACTGTATTATACGTCCCTGTAACAAAGTCCACAGTTTAAAATATATGCCAACCAAAATAATGACATTCTCTAATAAGTCGGATTATATCTCAAGGCCTCCGCCAATCGCATTGCCCATTCATTCTGTTTCATCCTACTGTACTCTCTCACTCTAACTATAACCCGATTTTTTTAGAAGGGTTAAAATATAAGCAGATAAGTTAAGTAGCCAGTACTTATTGTATTTGTTCGGCTGTTATGTGTCATTACCTCCCTCCCCCCCGATTTTGGTTGAACGAGTTTGCTTACATTTTCTATGCGTTTCGCGTCTGGAGGTAGTTTCGTCCAAGGTTGGGGTACCTACCTCCGACCTCCATACCAACGTTTGGTCGGCTAATATTTTTACAGCCAGTAGATATTACTTATTAGACCAGATATGGTACATTTGTTTGCACCCTCTTTATCACAATGATATATGTGTACTGACCATGCTAGCCCTGGCTTCCGGCTCATCCAAGGTGTCTAGGTTCTCACAGAGCGTGCTGATGATGCTCTCGTACTTGTTGGGGTATTTTCTGAAGATGTCCTTGATCACCACTATGGCCTCCTGCACCACGTAGTTCACTTTGGTCTGGATTAGTTCTAGGAGCGTTGATACGCATCGTTCGGCTGATGGTTCCACCTAATGGAAGAGTGAAATTAGTAAATGTTATTAGGGATACGAAAAAAGTATCGATACTACTCGATACTCGATACTTTTGTTTCGATACCGAGTATTTTCGTACTCGATACTTTTTGATACGATATCTAGAAGGTATCGATACTTTTGCACATACTCGACTCGATACCTTACCTATTTGAAAACAGAAATTCACATAAAATACACTTATAAAATAGTTGACTTTATTTTTCATTTTTTTAACCAGCAATTTTGCAACAAACAGAAGTACGGTTAACAGACAAAGAGAAATATGAAAAAGTACTCGATACTGCAAGGTATCGATACTTTCGTTTCATAACCGTAACCCTAAATGTTATAATATGGATTTTTGTTTTCACGTTTAATACTTGACCCTTGCATTATAATTGGTAACTTTGTCTATCCAATGTAATGAATTATGGTGTTATTGCTGTTGACAAAGAGGGTGTTTCAGTAACGTAAAAAAGCCTAAAAAAATATCCAACTCAAAAAATATATAAATCATAAGTTGGTACGTATGATTATTCCTAGAGCTGCCGTGCTATAACTAATACCTCGCGATGCGCTTGTCGCATCGACCAATGATAGCGACTCGCGCGCGCTCGGTTATAGCACGAGAGGTAGGTAGAATCTCTCTCAGCTCTTGGAATCATAATAAATACCAGCTTTTGGTTATTTGATTTTTTGAGTTGTTTTTTTATATATTTTTATGGGCTCCTAATACGTTACTGAAACATCCCTTAAGCTATGGCACGCAATTAAATTAACACCCTGTATAGTCTGGGCAGAAATTAATAGCAATAATCATCTCCTAAACTGATAATTTGTTAGCGTCTGTGTGCAACAATCCTGTTTATTTTTCCGAAAATTGATTCCTGCGATTCGTACAAGAAACAACCACTTGCCCGATCGTTAAAATTTCGTTTTCTTTTTAAATTTAAATATCATTTATTAAGTATATTATGAATCTTTTAATTACAATTTTCCTGGTGCTCAACCAATACATCAGCCGTAATAAACTCGTACCTTGATAGCGCACCGGCCGATAGCCCTGACGGCCTTCCTCACGAAGTCCACGTCCACCTCGGTGGCGTACTCCTTGAGCTCGCCCAGGACTTGAGCGATGTTGGCTTGCGACGCCAGACGGATCATGATGTCCAGCTTCTCCAGCTTCACGTAGATCGGGTCGTTGTATTTTACGAAGAACACCTGACAAATAAAAGCTTATGTAAATAAAAAATAGAAATATTCATTTAACGAGCTATTCACTCAAAAGGCAGAGAAATAAAGGAATAGGGAGAAGGAAGGGGAAGAAAGGAAAGATGACTGAAGAAGAAAAGAAGTCGAAGGAAGAAAGATAAAAAGGAACAAAGAAATGATAGGAGGAATAAATTACCTTCATCTCGTGCTTCAGTATTTCCGGTCGCTTCTGCACGACGAGATTGATGTTCCTAAGCGCAACATATTGCACCTCCGGCTCAGCGCTGAGCAGGGTGACCAGTGGCGGGGCTAACTTGCGGGATAGAGTGTTCACCAGTTCTGTGTCGGCTGAGACCATCTCCATCAGCTTCATTAGAACCTGGGAAATGATACTATCGTGTTAATAGTGGGTAAAGAACTCTTGTAAATCCGTAAAGACGTATCTCTCTATTACGATCAATGAATATTATAAAGTCCCAATAAGAGCACATTTTGAAATTTTCAAATGCCTCAATATAAACAGTTTTTGTGCAT
The DNA here is from genome assembly GCA_029255725.1 of Scrobipalpa atriplicella. Lineage (NCBI taxonomy): Eukaryota > Metazoa > Arthropoda > Insecta > Lepidoptera > Gelechiidae > Scrobipalpa > Scrobipalpa atriplicella. The sequence continues at coordinate 11,598 of JARACY010005056.1, read as the reverse complement.
ACTTAGAATTTCTTGGTTGATATTTGACATCTTTAACCCAATATCGTGTAAGTACGTTTTGCAAAATATCGAGTTTATAATTTGCACAACGAATTACATAATAATTGATTTCTTTTTCCCAATCTGTTCATCTTTTGCCCAATACTGTGCATCTTTTGCCCAATACTGTGCATCTTTTGCCCAAAACTATGCATCTTGTGCCCAATGCCTACCTTGACTGCAGAAAGCACGACGGCTGCGTTAGCGTGAGCGAGTCTCGGCGTGATACGTTCACAGATGGAGTGCGCCTCTCGCGCGTCGCGGGGTTGGTAGTTGCTCAAAGCGTCGAGAATGAACACCTGTCCCCACTCAGTGCATTCGTTTAAAGCTGTGAGCAGCTTGTTGATCGTTGGAGCATTCATTTCTAAACAGAAAGGGGGAAAAGGATATAAAAAAAAGGATGAAACTTATTACAAGATTCGACTCGAATAGAATTGAATAATTCAGTAATTTTTACAACAAATAGACTTATAACTAAAGTTCAAAAATATTTATACCAAAATAGCTGCCAAGCATTTTGTTTAGGCTTGTTTAGGTCCGAGACGCTGATCTTCCGTGGCCGCCGTTTTAAAGTGCTACACATGAACATATGGGGGACATAAACATTAAAAACACTAGCACAACAGGTATACCTTATTTCTAAAAAGATATCTTTTCTAGCCAACCTACAGTAGTGAGACAATATTTTTCTAAAGAAAATATCAAGACAACCATTTTTTTCAAGGACACTTACCTACAAGAGGGTGTCCAGAGACACTGGCCTCATTGATCTCCGACAGAGCAGCCACAGCATTGGCAACTACCATTGGGTTGGAGTCACTCAATAAGTCTTTGAGCTGGTCAAGGAAACCCTGGAAACAACAGGTTCATTCAGTAAAAGTTCATGAATTTCTTAGAGACTAAGTAGGGCACAGAGGGCACAGAATAATAAATAGTATCTAGCGATACAGAAATTTCTCAGATAGCGAACACACGCACACAAGTACACGTAAAGTAAACGCATTAGGGATGGCTACCGCGCGACACAATTTGGAGCGAGGCAACGAGAGATTTGTACGTTCACCAAGACAATTGACAACAAGACCGCTTCATGGGCGGCCGGAAACCGGTTTCATTTTCATGCCTACTGAGCGGAGTGAAACAGGCCTGACTAGGGCTAAAAATCTGTTTGCAAATTTTGAAAAGTCTAGAACTCCCCTTTCTTCTAGCTTCCTCGATTTTTCTGTAACCACCTGGGAAGCAAGTATATTTTTTCAAATAAAATAAACTGAATATGAACGAGAACCTCTTCCTTTTTATGAACTCAGTTAAAAAACAGTTGAATAAGCCAGTTTTCTCTTAACCATTAACCAACAAACCTGATCTTCCACCATACTGGAGGATATATCATACAGCTTGGCGACACAGACAGCTGCCGTCTTCCGCACATAAGGTTCCTCATCCTTCAGGCACTTGCGGAGTGGTTCGCACAGGTACTCCATGATCTTTTCTACTAACCTGGTCTTCCACCATGCTGGAGGATATGTCATACAGCTTGGCAACACAGACGGCTGCAGTCTTCCTCACGTAAGGGTCCTCATCCTTCAGGCACTTGCGGAGTGGTTCACAGAGGTACTCTGTGATCTTGTCAACCCGGATGCAGCCCATTGTGCGGACAGCTAGGGCTCGGATAAGTGGGTTTGAATCTTCGCAATCCTAGAAGTAATAGAAACAGTAACACAGGTAACATTTTGTCTTTTTAAGTCTGGAAAATCTTGAAAATTATACCATGATGTAAAGATAAGATAAAATAAGATATAAAAGATATCCAGCTGGCAGATTCTATGTTTTTCTATCGCTCCCAGTCCGGCATGGAAGCTAAACATAAAATTACCTTAACAAAAGTATTAACAGCCATGATAGCCATGTCAGGCTGGGACTTGGCGTAGTTCATCAGGTAAAGGTAGACCAGCTTCTTCAGTTCCAAGTTGTCAGTCTGCATGCAGTTCACGACATCTGGGAATAATGCTGAGACATCTTTGCCAACTGTCATTGATGCAATCACCTAAAAAAGGCATGAGAATTATAATTATTATTATATAAATATAACGATGGGCAATAACGGTGGAAAAAGAAGGAGGAGGCTTTTACCCTTGGGGACCACTAAAAGTGGAAGAAAAGCTATAATAATAATAATAATAACCCCGCAGGGCAGCTTTGGCAAGCTGTTGGTGAGTAGCGCCACCACGGACCCGAGATACTTCTGGGTGAACCCATGCGTGGGGGAGCCCGCCTCTGTCTTGCCTTCACCGACTGGGCAGAGTGGAGTTGCAAGAGTATTCACTCGAAGGGTGGAAGTGAAATATGCATAAGTCGCGAGTTGGTACATATGCTGGCCCATGCCGCATCCCTGTGCAGAAAGCGGTGTACACCTCTCGACACCCTTTAGCTACCCGTAGGGCAGCTTGTGGCGAGTTGTTAAGGTTGGCGACCTTACGGACCCGATTATTCCCCCGAGAGTGTAGACTGGCCGCCTCCGGATTGCCGGAGTGGAGCCCCAAGGCCAGGACTCTCACCTCTGGCTTGCCTTAGTTGGCCGGCCGGAGTGGGGCCGCTAGAGTTCGAGCCTCCGCTCGGACTCGAGGGGTGGAAGTGAAATATGCGTAAGTCGCGAGTTGGTACAGTGGCATATGCAGGCCAATGCCGCATCACTGTGCAGAAAGCGGTGTACACCTCTCGACACCCCTAGCCGCCCGCGCCAATGTTGCGTCCCGGCATTTTCCGCCAAGTAGTGGAGGCCCATCTAGCGGGAGGCGAGTCACCGTCTGTCAAGATTATCAAGATTGAGACATTTGATTTGGCAGGCGTCCCGTTGTCTCAATCAATATCCCAGCAACCGGTCCAGCTAAATCCATCCCCATAGACCTAGTTATCCTTCCATTCTCTGCAATAGACCTTGCATCAGGCGGGTGCTGGCTCTGGTTGTATTTCTATAGTGCAGGCAGAGCGAGTATCCGCGTGATGTACACATCACAATACATTATTTGGTATAAAAAGGCCTCTGCGCTGTTGGCTTCGGCCCCACGTATGCCTCAAAGGACCGGGTCCCTGTGGACCCGTGATACTGAAAAGTATACCTACAAATAATAATAACGATGGGAGAGTCTATATTGAAAAAAACGTGATCCTAGATATCTTTCTCCTACGAGAGAAAGATGCAGACCAAGGAATGAGTATATATCACATCACCATATTTTTGACATAAATCTTTGAATATAGTCCTACTAATATTACAAATGCAAAAGTTTTGTTATTTTAATGTTTGTTACTCAATCATACTTGATCCACTGGACGTATTGGGATGACACTTGGCAAATATATAAGTTAAGCCCTGGAAGACATAGCAGAAACTGGACCTTATAGACAAAAAGGAGTTAAACATCAGTATTGAAGACAAAATCATACTTTTGGCTAATTGGTTATCATGTCTACCCACATTGCAATATTATGAGTATTTGGGGCGCTGAGACAGTTTAAATTCAGGTTTATTAGAAAAGTTTTATCAGTTCTGACTCACTTTCTTTACGGCTTCCTTCTTCTTTTCCTTCTTATCACTATTTAGCTCTGACTTGAGCTCGAAAATCTCCCCCTTTTTCGTGGTGGTAAAATACTTCGAATCCGTCATCCTGATGCTTTTTGTTCACTTTTCAGGTTGTAATAAACATTAATATACCTCTGGAATATTTGTTTCACTGTGCCCCCAGCTGAAAAATCGATATTTTTCATGTAAATACGACAGTAATTTTTTGTAGAGAAATCACGAAAATACGAAATATTAACATAAATTATGTTAAGTGTAATGTACTTTAGGTGCTCAAAATGTGTATTATTATACAAATACAAAATAATTACATAGAAATTCAATTAAAATCTTAAATTAACTCGAAAACCACAAACGTACTTTTGACACGACAGTGGGGCGTATATTTTTTATTTTTTTATTCTCCCGTTTGGGAAGGTGAAGAGCGTGAGCCCATGCAGCCTAGTCTTCAGAGTGTATTTTCTTTTGTCTTCCTATACCCTAGTACTATTATATATTCTGTGCCTATACCTAATCTAACCTACGCTAACCTAAAAGTCATTGGAATGCGCCGGTGATTCACATTCTAATGCTCAACAGACTTTTGCGCGGAAATAACAATCCGAATCGTACGGTAGCGCCACAGAATATATAATAGCTTTCCTTTGCTTCTTACTCCCGCCATATTGTTCCTCGTCAGCAGATCATTATATTAAATCCACCACATTAAATACAACAAACACTGCAAGGAACTAATTTAGAAGAGCGAGGAACAAAGTCCGTCAGAAGCGCCCAAAAAGTAAGGCTTAGCACGCAGGGCGATTTTTTGCGCGAGAAATAAAATCGCGGGTGGGGCGCGGGGGGGGGGGGGGGGGGGGGGAATTTGTGTGGAATCTCGCGCGATTTTTTTCCGCGAGTGCGTGCAGGTGCACATACAACTCCATACATCACAGATTTTTGCGGATTTAATTCGTGCGAAAAAAAACGCCCTGCATACTAAATTGCTAAGCCTTAAGCCGGCTACGCACTATCCATCGCGGCTGTACGTCCCGCCAAGGCCACGGCACGACGCTGGATGTAGCATACGCACCATCGTGCACGAAAAATTTGCTGTACAGCCAGCTTGTCAAAATGAATCAGACGTACCAGTATTGCCAGATGCCCGCGAGTCTAAGTCGCCTAACTTTGTATCGGAAGTAGCCCAAAAGGGCTTATTTGTATGGGCTTCAACATTTTATTGTCACCCAATGTCGGATTTTGAGTAGCCCAAACGCTATTCATTATTTGTATGAGGCTTCAACGTTTTCTTGTCGCCACTGGAGGCCCTGAAGTAGCCCGAACGGCGACAAATCGCCCAATCTGGCAACCCTGTGACGTACGTCCGCGCTATTCACTGTCCATCTGCTGGACGGTCGCGGTGGTGGGGGCGCTTGCTGGACGCAAAATTGATCCAGCACATCCAGCAAGGTAATAATAATAATTATTGACGTACGTCAAGCCTATTCACTGTCGTTTTTCGTCGTGCATCGTGCATGACCTTGGCGGGACGTACAGCAGGATGGATGGTGCGTAAGAGGCTTTAGCCGAGTACGAGAGTAGGCACTTCGTGCAACTTCACTTCGCTCTTCGCGTGCTCCAGGCAGGGGTATGAATCTCTCATAGAACCCAGTGTCGGCATAAAAATCTTCACGTCTAGCGCCATCTATCCACAGGATAAGAACATGATGTAACTTGGTACACCTAGTTCATTACTTTGCCTCTAGATGGCCTTGATGCAATTATGATTAATTCAATATAAATAAAGTTGAAAAATCATTTTCGTTTTATTATAGATTTTTTGCACTCACAGTGCTATATTATTTCTAAATAATATTAGAAATAACAAATCAAAAATTTCATCCGCCGAGTAAGAAATAACAGATCACTAATTTCACCGCTCAAAACTAAGCCGCTGTAGCTTGGATGGTTAAAGCGTTGGGCCGGTTTTCCAAAGACGCGGGTTCAAATCCTGTCGGCGGATCAAATTTTTGATTTGTTATTTCTAATATTATCATTTTCGTTGTTTTATTTTTACCATATTTTAACTGTTAGTTTTCGTGGTTTCATTTCACTGCGGTAACTAAGTAAAAGTTTCTATTTTACTAATATTATAAGAATTTACACCACTGCCACCTAGCGGATTTAACGTAAACCTTAGCGCGCCATCTAGTGCACAGGTAATTTACTACTTCGACTCTTTCATCAAAGTGAAAACGGAGTTGCCAATCTATGCCCTAATATTGTCTGTATCATCTATGGCGTGCTCTTCGCAAATGAGGATTGGTCCGGCCCGCCGCGAGGCTTTTGTAGATACGTTACTGAAACTCCCCTTAAGCTATGGCAGTTGAAATAAGCAAGAGAGTACAAAGCAGCGGCAGCTGAGCTGCGACTTGCACGTCATCCATCTTTAAGGCCTGCCTAGCGATAGCGACTGAGCTTTTACGAAGTCCTACGAGTGTGTAGTGTGCCTCCTTGCCTCGACTAACTTCACTTTGACGCGCTGTCCGAAGAACTTCGGTTGAGAGTGTAGTGATTAGTAGTGGGTCTTCTCTCCAAAAAACCAAGCGCTCTCCACACTCCCGCTAAATACCTGCGAAACATGAATGTAAAGTCGGATTTTTAATTCAATGCAGCAAACTGACGTTTGGTGGGTTGCCGCTTTTTTGGGAAAAATAAATAGTGATGTGCTTAAAAGATATAACTCAATCACTCATCTAGTGACATGTTCATATAATATCAAAGTGATAATTTTAAGCTTATTATGATTTTATGTGACTTGACCGTTGACTTGGACTGGATGTGTCAACAAACAAGTAAATGTGCTTACGGAATGTTCAACCCATAAAAAAACTACCACGAGCCGCCTCTGGTCTCTGTGTAGCGTCACTCAAGGGACTAGCCATTTTTTATATATCTACCTCTCTCCTCAAGAAATAAACTTAGACAATAACTTCATACATCAAAAATGGCGGCTCGATATCGGCGAGCCAGTGTGAAGAGGCTCAATGAATCAACTCATTGAACTTTAAATTGAACTAGAGTACGTCACTTTGGTTTTCGAGTTGGCAACATTATTTACATTGCAGCTGTCAGTTTGCTGCATTGAATTAAAAATCCAACTTTAGAACCGTGTCGCGTATTTTTCGCAGCTTCGCGCCTGTTCGCGAGAAGTTCCCCGATTTGTGTCGGTTTTTTGGTCCGCGACAAAGGGACCACGTGGCGCGAAATTTGCGCGAACGTGATTGGGCTCTACATTCGCGTGCGGTGCGGATCAGTTGCTTGATGACGAGAGCTGTTGCTGTCTCCGTTTACTCCATTTCTTTATTTTATTTATATATTTTTTTGATGCGTAATTATAAATCGCTTATGCAAAAAGTAGCCCCGCACCCGTAGTAGCAACTTCGATGTCCATCTTCGGCAAGCACGCGAACTACACTGTGAACCTAATGCGAATCTTTGCTAGTGTAGAGTCAAGAACAGATCTTGCTGCGATTCACGCAGCGATTCATGGCGTGATTCGCGCCGCAAATCGCGTGCGAGTGTGGAGAGGGCTTATCACATGCACATGATTGTCAAGAGAAAATATTCTGTGCTTCGAAGGGCACGTTATGCCGTCGGCCTTCGTTGCTGTCTTTGGTGGTCGTTTTAGAAAACAAAAAAAAATGCTTTTGCAAGAAACATCTTCTCACTCACAGAGATCACATTTAAATGAGCCTGCTAGTCGTGGGTAACTCGTGAGCGACTGAATTAAATGAACTAACTCCTCTCATAAATCGAATCGGCTCCTTAGTTCACCACTTCTTTCATTAGTTCATCGGCTCATTTAGTTCTTCGATCGAGACTCTCGGCTCTCGGCTCACAGAGCCGACCACCGCAGCTCGCAGCTCAGTGCAACAACGAAAGAAACAGCAATATATGGTAATAGTAGGGGTGAGTGAGAGCGTTAGCTTTTCGGAATCTGGTCGTTTAAAGAAAGATTGATTTGATTTGCAACAAAAAAAAAAACAGCTCTTTTTTCAGTTCATCAACTCATTTAGTTCTCGAATCTCGATCTCGATCTCGACCATTCCCGGGGCGCGTTCTCGCTTAGCATAGCAGATAGCATGATTGTCTTTGGTTTGGTTGCCGCGCGCCATTCTCGATCTCGACCTTATTACAAAGGCGGTGTTCACATTGGGCTCCGCGCTACGCGGCGTAGCGCGTGATTGTCTATGGTTCTATTGTTTTCACTACGCGCCGCTCCACGCGTAGGCGAGCCAGTGTGCCATACCCCGCGTGATTTTCATACAAACCGATGTACTTACAAAGAACGATACCGCTCCGCGCTACGCCGCGGTGTGCGGTGCAGTGTGATAATGGCCAAAGAGTTTTGCTAAAATGTCATTAGTTTCTCCGTCTAGGATAACCGCACGAACGCACCCCCGGCTCACAAAGCCGCGCGCCTTGGCTTAAAAGACTCGCATCCAGGCTATAAAATATTTAAAAAAAGAAAGCTGCGCGCCTAGCTCGCAACAACGAAAGAAACAGCAATACATGGTAATAGTATGAGAGAGTGAGAGCGCTAGCTTTTCGGAGTTTGATTGACAAAGATTCATTCATTCATTATCGAAGCAAATTGAACGATCTGTTAAGGGCTTATTCCACCTTCCTAAATTTAGTCGACTGAATGCATTACATTGCTTTGCATTTACACTTGTAATGTTATACCTACTCAAGATAACCAGCAATGTATATCGAATTAGTCACTGAATTTAGGAAGGTGGAATAAAACCCTTAATAAAAATTAAGTTCAATTCTTAATGAATGAATGGGTAGTCCAGAACTTCTGACGAATGTTAAGATTTTGGCGGGAATAATTGATAAATTAGATATTGTTTTGTGGTCCATGGTCACGATAGTTTCACCAATTTTGAGTGTTTTTGTTCTATTTGTTTCTGTCTTTACCTCTAACTCAAAGCACCGAGCTGTGAACTAAGTAGTCGAAATATAGAACTAAGTTTACCACTGAACTAAATGAACTAAAACGCTAACGAACGAGCCGCAAGCTTAAGAGCTTTACGGTCATACTTGAGTACTGAACTAAATGGGACTACTGAACTAAATGACTGATTTAGTTCAGTAGTCCCAAAGATTCGAATCGATCTCGCTCCCTTAGGTGAACGACAATGGGGAGAAAAACTGGGAACTAAATGGCGCCACCAGCGAGTGTTCCTTTTTCCTGTGATTGGTCAGTAATCTGTCAATGTCAATGTCAATATCAGTTGTGCGTCTTCTCATTGGTCTCTTTTGGAACACTCGCTGATGGCGCCATCTGCAATTAGCTTTGCGTTTTCCTCCTCATTCCCACTTCTAGAGCCTGCCTAGGTCATGTTCAAAAATGAAGGAATCATAATTTTTCTTCGATAAGTTTAGTAGGTACCTACACAATCACAACACTTTTTCGTTCAGAAATATTTGTATTTGTCAAAAATATTTCGAAAATTGCGTAGAACGAAACGTTTTTGATAGTTTCAGTGTTGCCTGTTTTAGATTTTTGCACACATTTGAGGTAATTTCTGTTCTGGATTTAAATATTTTTTTTTAAGTGCTCTTCTTTTAACTGATTTAGCATCTTCTTCTAGGCTAGCCCTCTATTTGATTTACTTTTGAAGTGTTCTTAAATCAAACAAATGAATTTACGGTACATTTTGGATTTTGCTAAGTTGTTTTTGCAAAATTTGATTGCTTATTATAGCAACATTATTACTAATGGACGTCGTTCGTTGGTCCGAGGTTGTCGATACCTATTGTCGACTTGAGTTTTGCTTCGGCATTTCTTTGAATTTTATATTTTATAACCAAAATGTTTTTATAATAATTCGTATACTTCTTTAATTTTGATGAAATAGAAAATGGTAACGATTGTCGACGATTTAGAGTCATTATCTTTGCAGGAGCCAATATTCAAAGATGTTAAATATTACATATCTGGCGATGTCTCCAAAAAGGTTTGTTTTTGTTGATTTTTTATCGTTTTGTTTTAATTTATAAGCGCCATTCCGAATAACTGGTTTTGTATTGTATTATGCTTGCAGATTCTGGTGCTTCTGCAGTCCGGCGGGGCGGAGAGCACCAAGTATTTTTCGGACTATGTCACGCATCTAATTTGTGGCCAGAATGCCACAGATACTGACATCGAAGAGGCTCAAGACGTGTATCAGATTCCCTCTGTGACCGAGAGCTGGGTGCTGGCTTGCATACGCCTGAAGAGACTGGCGAACCCTTCTCCTTACTTTCCAAGCAAAAACAAGATTTTCTCTAATGTGGTGGCTTGTGTGGCTAAAGTGAGTGTGGCAGACGCGAAGGCATTGTTCGCCATAATCAGTTTCCACGGCGGCAAAGTTAACTTGAATCTGAACTCTCAGTGCACTCACCTTATCTGTGGCTTGGCAGCTGGCAAGCGGTATAGTGCTGCCCTCTCCTTATCTGTCTCTAAACTGAAGATAGTTACACCAGACTGGGTTATAGAGAGCATACGGGCTAGAATCCAAGCTGTTGCAGAGGTGTTCCACCCAAAGTTGCTTGTTGTTCCTCAGCCACCATTGAAAATGGACAGGATAAGTGCTATCACTGGATTTGATTTTGAAGAAGGTATAGCTAAAAACGAGGTTCCTACTCAAAACATGGCTGAGAATAAAGATGAGAGTACGCAAGCACTTTTAGACAAACTAAAACAAAGAATGCCCTGGAATCACCCTCCATCTTCTGCCAATACTGTCACTACATCAGCTGTAAGCACTATGGGATATACTTCATCATCATTGCCAACTTCCACAGTCATGACAAAGACAATTCCTCAGGGAATTGTGACACAAAACATTCAGTTGCAAAGCAGTCAAGCAAACTCACCACTAATGCAGAAGTTTGGGCAGAACACTGTTGTTTCACAAGCCAACATCAATATACAAAATCAGCAAATGGTCATGCAACAACAGGGCTACCAGAATCAACAACCACAACAGCAGCAACAACAACAACAACAACAGCAGCCACATGGTCTCTCAGCTATTCAAATACAACAACAAAAATTACTTCAACAGCACAATCTTCGTATGCAGATGTTACAACAACAGAACAAACTTGGGAACCAACAGAATCAGCAGTTCAATCAACAGCAGACATCTGTGTCACAGATAAGTCAAAATCTTCAGCAACATTTGCAACAACAAGGTCAGCACCATTTACAACAAAATCAGAATTTATCTCAGTCACCAGCAACATCAATCTCAGCTCAGCAACAGATTGAAAACATCAGTCAAATGCTAAGTCAAAGTGCAAATAATCTACAACAACAGCAAATTAATCAACAAAACTTAGCCATGAAGCAGAGTCTGAGTCAGCAGACAGCATCCCAAGCTGTCCAAAATATTGCTCAGCAACTTGCACAGTCCACACAAAATTTGCAACAGAGTTTGAATGCTAAACTTAACCAAAACTTGGGCCAACCACAAATCATCAACCAGCAAATCATAAACTCCGGGCAGCAACTGTCTTCTCAAAACCAGGGGATGATACAGCAGCAAACTGTTCAAAGCATGACTAACCAACAGCAGAATTTAAACATGGGTGGAAATCAGGGTCTGGTCACATCACAAGCCCAGTCTAATCAGCAGGTCCAGTTGAATCAACTTATTAATACATCACAGCAAATTGGCCAACAAATACAAACAGTTCAGCAGACAATACAGCCAGGATCTAATGTCCAGGGGACTTGGAGGCAACAGAATATACAGATGGTGCAAGGGCAGCACCAGATTATTAGAAGTCCTTTAGTGCAGACCAGAACTCCTCAGAACCAAGTGATACTGCAGCAACAAATTATGCAAACACAGCAACAGGCATTGATTAACAATCAACAGCAGCAGCTGAGTCCTCAGCACACAATCCAACAGACTTCCCAGCAAATCCTCCAGCAATCCATT
>JARACY010005055.1:0-23681 GCA_029255725.1 Scrobipalpa atriplicella | reverse complement strand
CATTGTACTTAGTTAAATCTCAAAGCTCGGCTTAAACTGCACTTTTATCCTGCTTAGCCAAATTAAAATAAACATTAAACGATATTACGGTAGCGAGATTTGTGACCGCGTTAAATAACTGCAACTGGGGCCAATGGCCGGTCACGGCGCCAAGGCGAAGGTTGTCATGCTGGTTCTTCCGGGCCCAATGTTTACAGGTTTGCGTTTGATTAGATGCAGATGGTTCCACATTTTGCTTCCAACTTCACCAAGTTGCGCTCTCTCGATACGATAAAGAAAAATTAAAAAGCTTTTTAGCGAAAAAAATGAGTTTGTGTTGGTAATGCAGATTTATTTTTAGGTAAATTTAACGATTGTATGACATAAATATTCCGGTATGTTCGTACATGCCGGGAGTACTTATGTCATACAATCGTTGCAAACAAATCAAAATTATGAACATCTTTAATCTGGTTTCACTAAAAAAAATGTCTAAGCGGGGACTATAAGAGTGTTGCTTTCTGTATGTTTATTAGCACCGAACACAATTGAAAACTAAAGCAGAAAAATATTGACCACTGATGCGATAAGGAAATTTAGAAAATAATGCAATAATCGCCAGTTTTACTGTGAATCATCGTACCAATTGGCACATTGTGGGGTCAAGTGATAATGTCAAACAAAAAATACCTTGTACTGTACACTTGATTACCTGCACAATACGCTGTATTAAAGAAAATCTATCGGAACATCTCATGATATTCAGGCAGTAATAATTTTCCGTAATATCAAGGATAAGGTATTATCAGTGTAGAGAGAGCTATAAGGCGGGAGCGAGGTGCGTGTGCGCATCAGTGAGGGTTGCTCGGACGGTAACACCACCGTGTCAGTCGCAATGGGGCCGTCGGTGAGGGCAGTCGTGCTTCTGTTGGCGGTCGCAGCACCTGCCATCGCGATCATCAAGGAACTAGAGCCGGGGCAAGGTATGCTAATTTGTTTATTACAAGTTCGAATAGTACACTCTAGCCTAGGCGTAGTACTATATTAATTCTGTGCCTAGGCCTAGGCAGTAGGTAGAGCAATTTTTATATTTTGTAGTTTCAATATTAAATAGACGACCCGCATAGCCTAGTTGGCAGTGCATCTGCCTACTACGCAGAAGGTCCCGGGTTCGATTCCCGGCCGGGGCAGACATTTGAATGATGAATTTGAATGTCTGTTTCTGGGTCTGGGTGTTCTTTGTAGTTGTTTCTGTGTATGTCCATGGCACCCCGATACAGGGAATCCCTAGTGGGGGCTATGAGTGTGATCGTGTTTAAATGAATATTCGCAAAGTTTTAATAGTTTTTTAACATCAATTAGGGAACCTAAGTGTCTTTACTTCCATGCTGGACTGGGAGCGATAGAAAAACATAGAATGTACCAGCTACATCTCCTCCCGGGCATGCTGTAAAAACCAGCTAAGGGATTCGAGGTTTTCAGTATATTGTAATATAGGCGATGGGCTGACAACCTGTCACTACAGCAATATACAGATCTATCCTTAACAACCCTCAAAACTTGTCAGACGTGGCGGAACGACCTTTGTTTGGGTCATTGACGCTCTGCCTACCCCGTTAGGGATACAGGCGTGATAGTATGTATGTATGTATGTAAGTGTCTTTTTAGGATTCTGTACCCAAAGGGTAAAAAACGGGATCCTACTACTGAGACTTCGCTGTCCGTCTGTCACCACGCTTTATCTCATGAACCGTGACTAATATTTTTATTTATTATACTTCTATATTTTTAACTCGATTATTAAATCTAAATCTAAATATATTTTTTTAATGGTGAATGAGATCCACAGTATTTTAGCCATCAAATGTAAGTATAAACGTTTTGAATTTTTTTTAGCTACCCAGTGAACTCAATATGCCTATTGAAACGAGTTATTATTACGCCAAACAAAAATACAATATACAAGTTTGACTTTTTCTAAGGAAGCAAACCGTAATCCGGAATAACTGTAACTATCCTTAGTGACCGGAACTTAAACATGTCCAGCAGAATTAGGATTCCAGCCGTCCAGTCGCCTTGACACTACGTGAGCTAAATGAGATGAAGACGCGCGCCATCGCGGAAACGTTTCCTCCAAGCATAGGCGAATGAAACAAGGGGACTGGGAGACACTTTGATAGAAATCGTGACACGGAAAATAGTTTCTAACGCTTACTTCCTATCGATTGACAACATTATGCCTTTTCAATGTGGTTTTAGGTTTATCTATTAGGCGAGAGATAAAATTTATTTAAAATAACAAACTTTTAAAAGTCTTTTTTGAAGAATCAACCAACAATACCAATTTTAGGATGCTTTTCGCAATAGAACCGTGCGCGTTTGTTTTCATATCGGCCGACTTTCAGTCCTCACAATTTTACTCGTCCATGGTCCGATCGAGTTTTCATTTCAAGTCCTGGTACCGTTACGCCGAGATCGGGCCAAGCCGGTCCGCTTGTGAATGGAAATCAACCAGAGAAAGTCATTAAACATGTCGCAAGGGACACGGGACTTGCATTCTAATCGCCGCTTGCTATCAATGTTGACAACATTGGCTTCGAAATTGGTAGCACGAGCACATAAATATCTCTAGTTATGTAACAAGGTGTACAAAGTTTCGTAGATTCGTGTAGAGAAATTCTATTAGAAAGATTACGTTGCGGTTTGTAATTTCTCGATACTATACTCTCTATAATCTAGACTAGACTAGACATACAATATAAATTATATAATTACAGCATTTCAGGTATTTTACCATTATTTAGTATTTTATGGGATGTCGCACGTGCAGAACAATAGTTATAGTCAGAAACAATAGTTCACACAATGGGGAGATCATATCAAACAAAAAATTAACATTACAATTACGCTAAACCTGCCAAACATAAAAAGATCACATATACGGTACATTTACAATGTACAGGAGTATAATAGGTATTAGTAGGAGGTTAAGCGTGCAAGTAATCACGAATAATCATGGTTGTGAGCAAGTACGTAGAGTTAATGTACAACGGACAGGCTAATAGGGCTTAAATGACAAAAGCGCCGTATGATTCTATTCACCTTATCGACTAGTGTATCAGGAAATACAAGGGCAGTTAGATCACCTAACAAACAAGCTAATGTTCTTTTTAATTTACAGTATGGCCTGAACGTGGCTCTGTAAAACAACCCTCCGACTGGATCCAAAATGTAACCGACATCAAAGACGAAGCAGCACCGGTAGCAGAATTGGATCCTGAAGATGCGCCAGTTGAGGAAAATCCGGAAATCATTCCGAAAGCCGCGGATCTCACAAAGGACAATGTAGAAAAGGTGGACTACTCCGGAGCTCAAGTTTGGAAGATTCCGACCAGCAAGACCGGTGTACGCAGCATTATATCCAGACTGCGCCGCAGAAATTGTAAGCCTTCTGGAAAACCGTATTTCTTCGATGACAAAAAACTATAGCAAGTTCTATCAAATGCCTTTTCTTTCAGTAATCTCAACATGGGGAGGCAACCAGACGTCAATCGACGTTCTTGTAAAATCAAATGCGATCACCAACGTGACGCGTGTCATGAGACGAGAGAACATTACCTACGACGTCCTCATTGAGGACTTGCAAAGGAGAATCGATGAAGAAAATCCCCCACTAGACCAAAACGAATTGGAACTACAGGACCGGCGAGGTGTGTATCTTTTACAAAGTTGTATATTACAATCACATTAACACCATACCAAGGGTTGTTATTCTGTTGCAGCAAGAGCTTACAATTTTTGGCGTTACAGGGCCCCCAACCGCCGTCTAGGTCTAATACACGCATACATGGGTTACAATTCCCTCAACTTGCCCATGGAGTACTGGCCAAATGCAAATTGGGGTTCGTTATTGACATTCGGCACCCAAACTGCACGACTTTTGCACATTAACGTGTGTTCTAATTTTCTCGGCTAGAAAGTGGGCCTGTATTTTTAATTCGCCATGCGGCTTTCTAGTAACTGCCTACGTCGGTCCGGTGTTAGCGTTTGTGTTTTTGTTGTTGTCACTAATTAATTTTCACAGAATAGGTAAAAAGGTTTTTATTGTGTGCATTGTATGTTCTACGTACGACGATTTTGTCACTAACAGTTTTTGACTTGTGGTTGAATTAAAATCAAAATTACTTTAAAAGAAGAGAGATGAGCTACTTGATTTAACCCAAAACTTTCTTTGCAGGACACCGAATGACATGGAAACAGTATCACAGACTGGATGACATCTATGGATTTCTGGACTATTTGGCAAAAACTTATCCCAAAATTGCCAGTGTAGAAACAATAGGCAAATCATACGAAGGAAGAGAACTCAAGGTAATATAAGACATGGCGATTAATATCAGAAAACCATGGCCTAGCTAGCATAATTAAAGTGTATAATAAAGACACATCTTTAACCATAACCCAATTGAGATACCACGTAATAAAGCCAAGGATATTTTGTAATCATACTACAGAATTATAATATTATCGTTACAAGAATCATCGTAATTATTTACAGGTACTTAAAATCTCAAATGGCAATCCTAAAAACAGAGCCGTCTTCATAGATGGAGGTATTCACGCCAGGGAATGGATCAGTCCTGCAACTGTTACGTTCTTTATGAACCAAATCGTGGAGAACTTCGATGTGGAAGCGGATTATATGAGGAACATCGACTGGTACATCGTGCCTGTGGTGAACCCTGACGGTTATGAACACACGCACAGATCCGACCGACTCTGGCGCAAGAACAGAAAGCCCGGTATTGCTGGAAGAGCTTGCTATGGAACTGATCTCAACAGAAACTTCGGGTAAAATTCAATTCCTAATTTAAACATTTGAAAATAATTTAGAGGGAAGGAGAGGAAGGGGAAGACCGAGACGCAGTTACTTTGACCAAATTAAAGAGAAGGTGAATGTCAAGTCGTATCAAGAAGTGAAATCGTTGGCAGAAGATAGAGAAAGTTGGCGATTACTCCACCGACAAGTGCCTAGCACTTAAATTTAAGAAGAAGAAGAAAATAATTTATGGAATCTATTATCAATTGATGGATGTGATGATGATTTCATGACTCGGTTATTATTTCTATTAGTTTGCACTGCTTTTGAATATTCAACTGGTCATGCTTTTCGATAAGTCAATATTAAGCTTTTAAATTTCGCAGATATCGTTGGGGAGGAAAAGGCGCGTCAAGCAACCCATGCAGTGAAATCTACCGCGGCAGCAGAGCTTTCTCTGAACCAGAATCGAAAGCAGTATCAGTAAGTGCCTTTCTCATTTTCTTAGATAACATTATCACTGGACAACATTGCTTGCGTAGTTGACCAGTCTGGAAGACATTTTAAATGCACGTGTCCACTTATGTTAAGTACCTACTCACTTAAATGTTTCGAAGCTATCTATAGATCATACACATTATGATACTTAAGGGATACTTATGTAAGTAAGTATTTGACAAGACAGGTTTATTATTCGAGCGGCTTGTGCAAAACATATGACAGTAGTGTAGGCCAGAGATGATCAAGACAGAGTCGAACAATAGAACGATAATTTAGATGAGACTAGCAGGCACTGGCTATCTCGTACAATGACGAAAGGTCCAGCTGGTATTTTCTATGATAGAAGGTTGATCTCATCTCATCCATCATGTGATGGTACTAAATAAATAATCGTCTGGAGTAGTTTAGATCAAGAAGCAATAGTGTTGATTTCGCCGAAACTTTTGAACTCTAATGTTTAATATTACCTTATATTATAGGAATTCATCAAGAACAGTGGCAGGAAATTCTCGGGCTACCTGACGTACCACAGCTATGGACAGTACCTGCTCTACCCGTGGGGCTACGACAACGCAGTGCCTCCAGACTACGAGAGGCTGCAGCTTGTGGGAAGCAACATTGCTAAGGTAAAGAGGTTTTTCCGAATATAAAACTGACGCGCGCTACGTGCACTTTACGCAGCGCACTTTTAGAACTAATGATCACATGGAATTAGTAAACTCTAGATAATTTTCTGCAGACAGTTATGAACTTTTTTTTACATATTTTTTTTTACACTAAGTTCGTAATGTTCCAGGCCATTCAACAAGCAGGAGGTTCACAATACCAAGTGGGATCCTCAAGTGGACTTCTATACCCAGCTGCTGGAGGCTCAGACGACTGGGCAAAGGCTCAGGGAATCAAATACTCCTACACAATAGAACTGAGCGACACCGGCAGATACGGTTTCATTCTGCCCACTCAGTTTATTGAACCAGTTGCTAAGGAAAACTATGAGGGACTGAAAGTATTGGCACAAGAGATAAATCAGTGTGGTGATTATTGTGTTTAAAGTTTTCTAATAGATTAAGATGATAGAGTGAAGAATTTAAGTTGAACAAAAACATGTTGGGGTACTCAGGAGTAGAACACAAAAGAAGAAGAAATTTATAATTTGAAATAATAACCCACCCCAAAAATATTATAAAAAGTAGAGGACTTCTATTGCCTAAACATAACAAGTATAGTCCTTAGTAAGTAAGTACATACTTTGAATTTGAACAAGTAGGTACCTAGTTTTAAGAATTATTTATTTATATCTATTTTAAATGTAAGTAAAGAAAAATAAAGAAATAATACATAAAATTGTTTGATTTTACCAATATTCACCTAAAAATAAAAATTAGTTTAGGTGCTAAAAATTATTAAAGCCAAAGTTGTGATGGTCGTTGCAAAACAATTTGCAAAATGCTGCTGGAATTATAGGCATAATTCATATTTTTTTTTATTAATATTTAAATATTAGACTGTAGGTAGGTAAAGCAAATTAAATTTTTTCTTACCTGTAGAAATTATCCATAAATTCAGGAGTTACATCAACTAGACTTACCTTCATACTACTGGTTGGTTTCTCTTCGTTTTCTTTATTCTCCATAGGTTTTGTAACCTTGATTTGAGGAATAGGCATAGTATCACCAAGAATACTAACTTTATTAGCATTCATCAATGGGCTCTTCAGTAGATTCTCCGTCTCGTGAGCAATATCTTCGGCCCTCTTTAATATCAGTCCAATGTCTTCTACGTCAGCGCCAATCACACTATCCTTGTTCATATTGGCAGAAAGTTTAGTTATTTCATTGAAAATCATTTTTATCTCTTCATCACTGTCCTTGTAAGCGCCGCAAGTCTTCTCGAAGTCCAAAAACTCTTTCGTGGAAAGACTGTTTTCGTTCGAAAACGTCTCTTGTGCTATAGCAACAGAACTTTGGGCCATTGTAACTTTCGCTGAAACCACTTGTAAACCCACGGGTATTTTATTTAGTATCACGTATTTGCCGTCGACACAGTTCACTGTCTCAAATAAATAAAGCAAAACCACACAACTTTTAGACGAACATTAAAAATTCATCAACATGATTTCCGTTGCCTAGCAACGTTTGACGTTTGTTTGACAGATCATAGTGTGACTCGATTGAAAAAATCGGTTTTTCTTGGTTTTATGAAACGAACATACCCCTCCCAGTTTATTTTAAAAAACCGGTAATCAAATGGTATACAGCACAACACTACGTTTTTTTTTATATTTTTCTCCCATTTAAGGGAAGGCAAAGAGCTTGAGCCCATGCAGCCTAGTCTTCAGAGTTTAGAGTTCTTTAGTCTTCTTAACCTAATCTAACCTATACACTAACCTAAGTCATTGGAAATCGCCGGTGATTCACTTTCCAATGCTCAACAGACTTTTGCACGGGGATATCAATCCGAATAATACGGTAGCGCCTTCCTTTGCCCCCTACTATCAGTCCAATGTCTTCTACGTCAGCGCCAATCACACTATCCTTGTTCATATTGGCAGAAAGTTTAGTTATTTCATTGAAAATCATTTTTATCTCTTCATCACTGTCCTTGTAAGCGCCGCAAGTCTTCTCGAAGTCCAAAAACTCTTTCGTGGAAAGACTGTTTTCGTTCGAAAACGTCTCTTGTGCTATAGCAACAGAACTTTGGGCCATTGTAACTTTCGCTGAAACCACTTGTAAACCCACGGGTATTTTATTTAGTATCACGTATTTGCCGTCGACACAGTTCACTGTCTCAAATAAATAAAGCAAAACCACACAACTTTTAGACGAACATTAAAAATTCATCAACATGATTTCCGTTGCCTAGCAACGTTTGACGTTTGTTTGACAGATCATAGTGTGACTCGATTGAAAAAATCGGTTTTTCTTGGTTTTATGAAACGAACATACCCCTCCCAGTTTATTTTAAAAAACCGGTAATCAAATGGTATACAGCACAACACTACGTTTTTTTTTATATTTTTCTCCCATTTAAGGGAAGGCAAAGAGCTTGAGCCCATGCAGCCTAGTCTTCAGAGTTTAGAGTTCTTTAGTCTTCTTAACCTAATCTAACCTATACACTAACCTAAGTCATTGGAAATCGCCGGTGATTCACTTTCCAATGCTCAACAGACTTTTGCACGGGGATATCAATCCGAATAATACGGTAGCGCCTTCCTTTGCCCCCTACTCCCATAAAGAAAGTACCATATATAGAAGATTATTTCGTTAAATCCACCAATAAACACTGCAACACAATAAACACTGCAAGGAACCAATTAAAAAGAGCGGGGCTACAAAGTCCGTCCGATCCACAGAAGAGTGAATGGAGCTAGAGCGACTTTCTCTAATCAGTGGTCCGATCCCTCATGCTTCCCGCGCAAAACCCCAACCTAACCTAACTTAGAACTCATTAGATTTCGAGTGTGGTACCCACAATCCAATGCTCCATGAAGTTTTACGTGGGAGCGTCGATTCGAACCATACAGGATTGCTGCTGTACTTAATTTCTCACTTTCACCACACTGTCCTTCACTACCGGCACATTATTATGCTAATCCCACTACACTATCCACTGACACTATCACAATAATAGCCGCGGAAAAACAAATTCGAAAGCTAGAAAATAATCTGTCCTGAACAATGTCCTGAAGCGATTTGTTACGATTCCCGCGCAAAACTCACACTACGTTAAAATTAATTTTTAATCTGTGGATGTTAAACGAAACGTCATTATTTTGACATTTGTTTGTTGGTAAAAGCGAAAGCGATTGATTTTTCTCTATTTTATCGAAAATATCACTTTATTTTACTCATAGTGGACTGCAAAACAAGCTATAATGTCTGTGCCACCTCAAGCGTTCGTAAATAAAAATAAGAAACATTTCCTGGGGATCCCCGCACCTTTAGGTTATGTGGCTGGTGTCGGTCGCGGGTACGTATTTATATCAGGCTATTTCATGCAAGCCAAGCTCTTTTTCTTCTTCTTTCGCGTGCTCAAATTATTGATGATCTCCTGAAGTACAGGATTTCTGCAAAATGAAATTGATTTGACCCTAACATAGTGTTTTTATTTTGGTGTTTATATTCACAAATAAATGCCTGAATCTTATGCTTTGTCTTCTTGTTTTACCTTCCTCTGTAACTTTAACACTGCATAAATGTTTTTATCTTCTTCTTCTATCGAGTCAACGGCAAGTCAAACCCCATCTTAAATTTCTCTAGCCCAGTAGTCAGCAACTCACCGCATCTTCTGTGACTTGCATTAATTGCTCTTCCGTGCAGGTGGTAGGACACATAGAGCACGATATTATTATATACTGTTTTGATAGAATTTCTTATTTATTTTCAGAGCCACAGGTTTCACAACTAGATCTGATATTGGTCCAGCCCGAGATGCTAACGATGTGTCGTAAGTATTGTTTAACTTAACAATTTCTATTCAACTGTTTGCGTCTGAGTATTCTAAAGATTATTATCAAGTAAATTTCATTAAATGAAATAAATTTGATGATGTTATCATTAATGATTTCCTAATTTAATAAGATGCTACATTTAAAATTATTTTATAGTGATGACCGTCATGCGCCACCGGCTGCAAAACGCAAGAAAAATGAAGAAGAGGATGATGATGAGGACCTGAATGACTCCAACTATGATGAGTTCTCAGGATATAGTGGATCACTGTTCTCTAAGGTAAGTCAATACCTAGAAGAATGCCTTAGGAAGGATATCCAAACGATACTCATAAAATGTTAAAACTAAAAAGATGGAGGTAGAACAACATTAACTTCAAATTCAAATTGAGACGAACAACACCTTTAGTCTCCCGCGACCATGGCTCCTGGAAAGGGGCTGAAACATATAAAAAAAAAACAAAATAAATATAACAACTTAAATCCGTAGAAAAATGTTTTATTACAACAAATAAATGTTCATGTTCAGAACATAAATAAAAAATTACCTTATAGTGCCATCCTTCAGCAGCAAAAAGTACATAACATTTTTATACTTAAATAATTGATGCTAGTGTTATTTTAAAAAATACAAGCTCTTGACTTTTGTAAAAGCTATCAAGCTATCAGTCAGAAACATGTTTATCTAAGCCTGAGATATTTAAATCATATTAATGTTATTTACCACATTCCAGGATCCATATGACAAAGATGATGCTGAAGCTGATGCTATATATGAGTCCATTGACAAGCGTATGGACGAGAAGAGGAAGGAGTACAGAGAGAAAAGGCTGAAGGAGGACTTGGAGAGATACCGTCAGGAAAGGTAAAGGAACAGCAATATTTAGCATAATGAGGTTCAGAAAAGTTTTACTAAATGGTTTCCCTAACTAGTTTAAAAGTACAAGCATTCATAATTTTTTTTGTTAAAATCAAATAACATGCTGTGTAAAAGCAAAATGCCTGCAAGATAAGTTAAAATTACTATGCTTAGGCTTATTTTCTTTTTTAAGCTCCAATTCAATTTTTTTTCATTGAATATTTTAGACCGAAAATCCAACAACAATTCTCCGATCTTAAGCGCGAGCTCAAAGACGTATCGGAAGACGAATGGGCCGCGATCCCAGAGGTCGGTGACGCGAGGAACAGAAAACAACGCAACCCACGCGCGGAGAAGTTTACTCCGCTGCCTGATAGTGTGATGTCGAGAAATCTGGGCGGGGAGTCGGTATCTTCCATAGACCCTGGGTCCGGACTGGCGTCTATGATGCCTGGTGTCGCTACGCCTGGGATGTTGACGCCGTCAGGTAAGATCAATGATACTCCATTCATTATAGAAAAGATAGCAAGGAAACTTGATTACTTGAAAGATAATTACAGTAGATTGTCAAATAATAATTCTATTGCAGGTGACCTGGATCTGCGAAAGATTGGCCAAGCCAGAAACACCCTGATGAATGTGAAACTGTCCCAAGTATCAGACTCAGTCAGTGGTCAAACCGTAGTAGACCCTAAGGGGTATCTCACAGACTTACAATCCATGATACCAACATATGGAGGAGACATCAATGATATTAAGAAAGCTAGGCTGTTGCTAAAGTCTGTTAGAGAGACCAATCCAAACCATCCACCAGCCTGGATCGCTAGTGCTAGATTGGAAGAAGTTACAGGTAAGATCTTACTTGTTGGGTCCAAGATAATTTAAATAATGTCCATTTGCGATTCACTTACAATGCTGTTTTTTTATTATAAATTTTTATTTTTATGCATTTTGCACCAAGCACATTCACATACTTATTACTCCTTTTTATTTTACATTTGGTAATTTCCATTACACTTAACAGAAAAATTTCAATACCTCTTGTATTATTTTCAAACATTCTCCAGTGAAACTATAATATTGAGCTATTTCTACGTCGTCATAATTTCAGGTAAAATGCAATCAGCCCGTAATCTAATAATGAAAGGCTGCGAGATCAACCCTAGCAGTGAAGAACTGTGGCTTGAAGCTGCGCGGTTACAACCGCCCGATACTGCGAGGGCTGTCATTGCACACGCGGCCAGAAACCTGCCTAATAGTGTCAGGATATGGGTGAAGGCTGCTGATTTGGAGCAGGAGACCAAGGTAAGATTTATAAGAAAGGAACTGTGACGTGGGAAGCCTGGCAGCAATGTTCACTGTCTCTGTTTTTTTCATTCGAATTAAACTGCGCTTAGTTTGCTTTTCCGTGAAATGTTCTCTTTCTACGTTACTTTCCGATAATGTAGTTTTAAAGTTAATTCTGTCTTGTTCTGAGTTAATTTAACGTCATAATTATTAATGTCTGTAAAGATTAGTGTAAAGATTCATTTAAATTAAAACATTTATTTTTTATGTCAGGCAAAACGCCGCGTTTTCCGCAAAGCGCTTGAACACATACCTAACTCCGTCCGTCTGTGGAAAGCGGCCGTCGAACTAGAGAACCCAGAAGATGCCAGAATCCTTCTTTCACGAGCTGTGGAGTGTTGCCCCACTAGTGTGGAACTCTGGCTGGCTTTGGCTAGGTTGGAGACTTATGAGAACGCTAGGAAGGTGCTCAATAAGGCTAGAGAGAATATTCCGACCGATAGACAGATATGGGTGACGGCTGCCAAGTTGGAAGAAGCTCATGGTAAGTTTTTTAGTTTACGTATGTTCATGTGTGATATGGATGTAATGAAGATTATGTAAGGAGAAGCATAATTGCGTAAAATATTTATTTTAACAAAATAATTGTATAGCACATTCTCTGTTAAGTTGTTAAGTAGATATACCATTTGTACGAGACAGCGTACCGCATACTGGGTTGCTCAGTCAACAAAACTGAACAACTTCAGGAAATGAAAAAAAAATTACACATCCATTAGATAACAACTCTAATAACTCCAAATCTATGAACAGGCAACACACACATGGTTGAGAAGATCATAGACCGCGCGATCACGTCTCTGAGCGCTAACGGGGTGGAAATCAACAGAGAGCACTGGTTCAAGGAGGCCATGGAGGCTGAGAAGTCTGGGGCGGTTTCTACATGTCAGGTACTGCACTCTTTATATTTGTCTTCTAATTTAAGGCTCCTTACTAATTTTATTGACGTTGCGTAAAATAATTTGTAGCCAAAGTACTGCGTTTACGCTTGCCGACAGAAATATTATATTGATTTTGGAGATATTTCTCGTCCGATGAAGTATTGAAAACACAATTAAAACAGTTTTAACATGTTAAAAAAAATCATAAAGTCAGGTCTTCAAAAAACTTAAAACGGTTTTAATGAATAAGGCAACCGAGCTTCTACGTAATTTTTTTCTTATGTTTTAAGAAAGCATACTAACCTTGATCCTTTGTAGTAATATTTTTTCATTTTGATGTAATTTTCATTCATAATTTAACTAATTTGTCATTTTGTCGCTTACGTTTTTAATTCCGAGGGAGTTCAAATTTACTCTCCTTGTTCAGCACGTTGTTGTGCCGCGTTTGTGTGAGTGAGAGACAAATACCTATTTCGGCCCGCCGCGAAATATGGTAAGGCCCCTTAATAGATTTAGCAATATCAGGTATCATTTTAAGTTTTCCAGTTTATTTTGTGATTCAATCATTTAGATTTGGTAAAAGAAAATGCAGGAGATAGTGTAAAAACTAAACAAATTTTGTGTTATTTTAGGCAATCATTCGTGCTGTCATTGGACATGGTATTGAACCCGAAGATCAGAAACACACTTGGATGGAAGACGCAGAAGCGGTAAGTATTTCAGTAACATTTTATACCTTTATTACAGATAATTTATACTACTTGCGTTATTGCGACATACTTTATATTTATTGGCTTTTGGTGAAACTCCGTTTTTTACAGACTTTGAATATAAAATCTACCCCTTGTGAATACCGCTTAAATTCTAATAATATTTCCAGTGCGCGAACGAAGGAGCCTACGAATGCGCGCGCGCAGTATACGGATACGCTCTCTCAGTGTTCCCGTCGAAGAAATCAATATGGCTGCGGGCGGCGTATTTAGAAAAGCAGCACGGAACCAGGGCCAGTTTGGAAGCGTTATTGCAAAGAGCTGTGGCGCATTGTCCCAAATCAGAGGTGCTCTGGTTGATGGGTGCCAAGTCTAAGTGGTTGGCAGGTAAATACATACTTTACTTTTAGAACCGTAGTTTTACTCGTGTTTTGATGAGTTTTTTCTTTTTTCGAGTTAAAAGTTCGCTTTTTAGTTCGTTCTAGATAACGCAGCTTTGTTGATGTCGAAATTAAGTCGATGATAGGCGCCAAATGCAAGTGATATAAAATGCATAGATACATTAAAAGCCTTATTCTTGTAAAATTACATTTGTTTATTGTATTCTACTGTCAACAGGCGACGTCCCAGCTGCCCGTGGTATCCTATCCCTGGCTTTCCAGGCGAACCCTAATTCAGAAGAGATCTGGTTGGCTGCTGTCAAACTGGAGAGTGAGAACAAAGAGTACGACAGAGCGAGACGACTGCTGTCTAAAGCGAGAGCCTCCGCACCCACTCCCAGGGTGAGTATGCTTTTCAGAGGGTCCCGGGTTCGATTCCCGGCCGGGGCAAACATTTGGATGATGAATTTAAATGTCTGTTCCTGGGTCTAGGCGTTCTTTGTGGTTGTTTCTGTGTATGTCCATAGCACCCCGATACAGGGAATATCGAGTCGGTACCACTCTGAAAAGCATACTCACCCTGGGAGTGGGTGCGGAGGCTCTCGCTTTAGACAGCAGTCGTCTCGCTCTGTCGTACTCTTTGTTCTCACTCTCCAGTTTTCTATTTAAATCTTATATTATAACTAAAGAGTGCGATATAATGCACACACATTTTCAGGTAATGATAAAATCAGCCAAACTGGAATGGGCACTCAACAACATGGACGAAGCGTTGAATCTTCTAGAGGAAGCTATCAAAGTGTTCGGAGACTATCCCAAGCTGCACATGATGAAGGGAGAGATTGAAGAACAGATGGGCAAGAATGATGACGCGCATAGCACTTATACACAAGGGGTAAGGTCCATTTTAGAATAACACTATGCAGAACTACTTCTGAACATGTTTCGTCGAATTCCATCGACACGCTAAGAAGCAGAAGAATATGATTGCCGTCCTTATAATTTTTCACTACATTTTTAAGTAGATAATTGAAACATACTAACGTTATTTTTATGAATACAGTTTACTACACTTAAAAAAACATCTAAACAGGTGTGGTAGTAGTGGAGAGTAGGCATGTATAGAATACGGCCTACTTTATAAAAGTTTGAAACAAAATATGAATCAAAAATACCTACTTCAAAGTGTAGCTTTTATCCTGTGCCAACTTTTATTTTATTTTATTTCCGGAGTAATATTTATTCTCATAAAATCTTTCCTTTTAGCTGAAGAAATGCGCAACGAGTGTGCCGATGTGGATATTATTGTCGAGGCTAGAAGAAAAACTTAAACATGTCACCAAAGCGAGATCAGTATTGGAAAAGGCCCGACTAAGGAATCCAAAGAATCCAGAGTTATGGTATGTTGTTGCATAGAAATATTATATTTTGATGGAAATTATTGACCTTTCTTTCAAGTTCACCCTTCGATTTACTTTTTAATTCTGTACAAATATTCTTATATATGGTATTTCAAACGGCGGTTATTTCGTGAGATGGATTCAAAGATATTGTTGTCTTTTTCTATCCCAGTATAGAAAAAATAGCATTACTGGCTACTAAAGTCAGTCGTCGCACAAAATTGTATTACAAAAAAAAAACTATCGAAAAATTTGTGTAATTATGATTTTTCTTTGTAGGTTAGAAAGCGTAAGACTAGAGAGGCGAAATGCAAGTCTAGATATAGCCAATTCTGTGATGGCGAAGGCTCTACAAGAATGCCCCACCGCAGGTCGGCTGTGGGCTGAAGCTATATTTATGGAGTCCAGACCACAGAGGAAAACTAAGAGCGTAAGTGGAACACATTTTAATCAAAATGTTAAGTTATGGTTCGGCATTGGAGTGTGGACTTTTTCTATTGACTGATATTTAGGAACTAAATAATAAGCTAGAGAGCATGGTAGACATCTGACTGTTGCTTCTTTCCCCATAATTATAAAGTCAGTGTATAAATTAGGAGTTTCGTGTATTGAAACGATTCCACAAACTCCAAATGTAGTTCGTTTGTTCCTAATGTTGCTTGCCTTTTAGGTGGACGCTCTGAAGAAATGTGAACATGATGCTCACGTTCTACTAGCAGTATCGCAGCTGTTCTGGACCGAGAGAAAACTCAACAAGTGTCGGGAGTGGTTCAACAGAACTGTAAGTACAACCATGTACAACTATTTCAACAAAAGCCTTTATAAATATCTCTATCATTTGAGATTACGAAGCCAATAGGTCAAAAGTAATATTTATACTTATTTTTCAGTGTGTATATGCTAGGTATCATATCAAAACTCGTCTTATGACTATACTTTTAAAATCTCGAAACTTTGGTAAACTTCGGTTAATCCTCTCATTTTTATTATTATCATAAACTCAGAAGTCTGTTGACATTTACTGGTAAATTTTTCGTTCATCGGCTTCTTCCAGACCGTTTGCGAAACTGCATCTTCCATACAAATATATCAGACAGAAAAAACGTGAGTGATTCACAAACAGACAGACATAACGTTCATCCAGTGTTCAAAGTTAAATATAAAGGGCGTAACGTCGTCATTTACTTTGGCATCAAAACTAAACGCTATAACGCATTTTACTGTCCCTGAAATTGCTCCCATTAAACTGGTATTTACAATCAACTAAGAAAAGATCTCTACGTATCTAATAGTTACAGCATGCATACGAATTTATAACCTTTAATTTATAAAGTCTATAATTTGATACTTTACATCATAATAAATTGTAGAAAACTAACTAGACTTACTAATGGTACCAATTCGTTGTAAAAATCACGACACAGAATATATAATAGTACTAGATCACGACGTAACTAATATAAGTCTATACCTGTCATTTTCTATCATGAGAGAACAGAAAGGGACGCCAATAATTTTAGTTAACATTTAGTTAAGTTGTGCGCTCTACGAATCGATAGCAATGTATCTGTTACGTACGCACATTCCCCGAAATCGCTCATTAACCGGAAAAAAAGGGACACTCCGCTGATTGTGCATTGCAAAACGAACAATTCGCGAAATGTTCTTTTATTTCGTTTCGGCCAATGAGCGTTGTTATGTAAAACAACCATTTCGCGAACTGGCAAACACCAAAAATTGAAAATTATGTCGTAGGTGAAAATCGACTCAGACCTCGGCGACGCATGGGCATACTTCTACAAATTCGAGCTTCTCCACGGCAACGAACAGCAGCAGGAGGACGTCAAAACTCGCTGCAAAGCCGCCGAACCGCATCACGGAGAAAACTGGTGCAAAGTCTCCAAAGACATCGCTAACTGGTGCTTCAGTACCGAACAGATACTACTCCTAGTGGCGAAGAACCTGCCAGTGCCGACGTGAAGAGGAGAAAAAAATCTGTGGTATGGTGAATTTGATTTTGATTTCACTGTGTATAAAATTGGACCTGTTTTTATTTTTAGGACCAAGTTCATTCACATTTGGTTACAACAGTGTTGCTGTAATAATATGATGTTTTTGTTTATGATAAAAAAAAAAACTTAGTACACCCTGTAGTTTTTCCCACGTTTTTCCAAATATTTGATTATGTTTTGACTTTCATGCATGTTTAGAGGAAGCTCTGAAACATGTTTTTCATGTGATCATTTTATTCTTCATCAAGCTGTCAAATAAATAGCAGTTTATGTGTTTTTAGAGGGCCAAAAGTGTTTGTTGCACTTCCGTTGAAGGTGTGTTGACCTCACTAAGATTCATAAAGTCATTCAGGATCATATCGATATTAGATATAAAAAATATTTAATGTTAGGCGACGTAAATGTTGACGATCTATGTGGATAGCCTTTATTTTTATGTGTTAAAACAGCACTGTGTATAAGATTTTAAGCTATTAAATAGTTCGATAAGTATTGCGTTGTTTCTGTTTCTCTAAACTGAACTATTAAATCGTTATAATTTATTGTAATTTTAGCTGTGGGTTCATAAATTTGAAACAAATATCTAATCGGTTAAATCTAGCACTCCTGCGCACCACATTGCGAACGCTTGTCCCAGATTTATGTTCGAAATCTTTTCATAATAACAATACTCCGCGCGCCGTAAACACCTTTTATAAAATTCTATAAATAATGCGCGCGAGTTTGTGTGAGTTTGAATTATAAACGCGAGCTGGCGGCGCGCCAACCCCCCGCGCATGCGCGCGACCGATATCCACACGCATTTTTCAGTTCTTCTTCACCCGAAACCGATACACGTAGCATTGGAAACGAGATGCTCAACGTTTAGTGCATATTAGTGACTTAATTTATAGTGAAAGTGATATTTTTTTTGTAGGAATCTAACTTAGTGTTTTGGTCAATAATGTCGCCGAAGTGTCCAGTGCCGCCGCTTCAAGAGATCACGCTCTCGTTGGTGGCGAGGCAGCTCATCCACACGCTCTCTCGTGTGTCCTCCGAAGAAGATGTCTCCTTACCGTTCTGCTTGGTCACCTCATACTATGAAAGTATGGGCGCTACCAGCGATATCTTCCAGGATCTACTAAACTTAATCCTGTCCTCGGAGTACCTGGATCCGGCGGTGAGATACTTCACGATGCGACTCCTGCTCAAAGAGAACGTGAAGTCTCTAGCGACCGGCATGTTCCCGTGCCCGTATTACAGAAAAGTCCTTGAGCTCATTGTGGAGCAAGGGCGCCACCTGACCTCTCTCAACCTGAAAGGAGTGTGGGTGAAAGAAGACTATTTAGCACTCATGTACGAAATCATCAAGAACACGCCGAACCTATCCGTTCTACACATTCCGTACATCGCAAACGATGAAGTGCTCAAGTTTATCGGCGAAAACAACAAGGTGTTGAAGCTGCTGGATATTTCGGGCGAGACAGATATTACAGAAATCGGTATAGATGCGATGCTGAGTAACAACTCGCAGCTGACTCAGTCGCTCACGGTCGTAAACATCGGGATGTATGGCGAGGAGAACATCGACCACACCGACGTGGCTCTGCTCATCCGACGGCTGCCAAACCTCACAAATCTCGGCAGTTATTCCTTCGTCGGGAAAGCCGTCTACCACATTTACAATAATGACTGTCCACCCAATTTCAAATCAAACTTACAGTATCTACACGATGTCCAGACAAATGCGAGGACCATGAGAGCGATACTGGCGCTCTGCCCGAAAATAGAGACTATTTACTTAGAAGAGCCCGACCGTGGAGTATTACAAGAAATCAAAGATCTGAACTACGTAAACAAAATCAAACTGAACAAATTCCAATGCCACGAACTACACCAATTGCTAGAAAGGATTGGATACAAAATAACGACACTTATGTTATCTGCATCTTCTGGGTCCTTTAACTTCACAAGAATAGCAGAGTCGTGTAGAAACTTAGAAAGCTTAGAATTCTATCAGTGTCAGACGGCGACACATGAAGAAGAAATTCCGTTCAATAAACTAGAACATATTGAAATTATTCAAGGCAACCTATCGGTACCGCTTCTCAAGTATCTGATGACTGGCAGCCCTAAACTAAAGAAGCTCATTATTGGTGATGAAATCAAATTAGACGACCAAGATATGCAACGGTAAGTTTCTAAACCTTCTCTATTTCTTTAACGAAACAACACAGAATACCAACACACTATATTCACTTTCTAAGTATAAAACAACATAATATAAAAACAAACAAAAAACGAGACGCTCAAATCTCCTGTTATTTCGTTCCCTATTATTTTCTTGCCAGGTAGTCAGTCCCATTGAACATTTCACAAAATCTTCTTCAATCAACATCAAAATGTAAACAAACACACACGTGCCTTTCCAGGATGCTCCACCGCTACAAATTCCAGCACCTGGAAGGCATTTGGTTCCCGAACGCGCCGCGGCTGACGGTAGCCACGGTGGAACTGCTGATGGAGTGCTGCCCAGCGCTGCAGAGCCTTGGCCAGCTCAGCGGGTGGCGGTTCACGCCCGACGACATGATGCTTATGAGAGCGATTATAGCCAGCACCAACACTGATCTCATACTATCGCCGCTTGGGATATTCCAACAAGGGAACTAGTGTAATCTTGAAGAGAATCCAGTGCAGGCGACGGACGAAACTGCGCACGATCTACGGCCTCTTTCTATCGAGCAGATAATAAAGTTCCGTTCGAAAAAAGAAAAGAAAATAATCCGGGATAGATATAATAATTTGTCGTCTGCATTGGATAGAGCATCTTATGTGTTACCGAACTCTAGTCCTTTACTTTTTTGCGTAATATGTGTTCGGGAAGAAAGGAAATGAAAAGTTGACAGTAAAATATTTTCTACTAAGTTTGTTTATTTTTTTATAATTTTACACAATATTCCGTAAGTTTAAACTTATGACATGAGTTGTAAATATTCAAAAATCGTTCACTAGTATAAAATTAATCTACAAGCATTTTAACTCTTAGGTAATCTTATTCCCCAAACCTTAATCCATAGTCCGTACGTTCGTCCGTATACAGTTGCGTATTTTATCAAAATCATCCTTCATTGCACATACAATCTTAATCTATCCTTGTTAATTAGGGTTTAACACGAAATGAGGTAGAAATAATTAATACCTAGTCATGTCTATTCTAACTTATCTGTTATCTAATTTATTTATTTTTGTGTATTTCAATAATACTTATGGCTTACGAAGTTTTCGAAAGCGTGTGAAATATTTTGAGGTATTCTGCTTAGATATTTGTATCCAAAATCGACGTTTTTAAATAGATTCGAATCTAACAAGTCACATTAGCTTCATTATCTTCGTCGTCCATATCATCATTTTCTTTGTTAGCTGACGCTGGCAATGACTTCCTCTTCTGCTTGGCATGTTGCTGCCTCATCTTGAACATCTTGCATTCATCTGCGCATTTCGTGGTTATGATGCTCCTGTTAACAAAAAAAAAAAAAAAACATTTTATAAAAGATCATCGCCTAAAGTCGCCTAGCACAGCCTAGAGTCGTCACTCCTGAAAACTTTCTTGCATGGAAGTAATTTTACACCCTGTATATTTTCCACTTCACATTCTTTTCAATGGGTAAACAAACGCACATTTGTGCTCTAAATACCTTACGCACTAAAATAGAACCGGAACCACTGAGCTAATGTATGGAGCAGACAGCACCGCATCCAAGCAGAAGAGGAAGTCATTGCCAGCGTCAGCTAACAAAGAAAATGATGATATGGACGACGAAGATAATGAAGCTAATGTGACTTGTTAGATTCGAATCTATTTAAAAACGTCGATTTGGATACAAATATCTAAGCAGAATACCTCAAAATATTTCACACGCTTTCGAAAACTTCGTAAGCCATAAGTATTATTGAAATACACAAAAATAAATAAATTAGATAACAGATAAGTTAGAATAGACATGACTAGGTATTAATTATTTCTACCTCATTTCGTGTTAAACCCTAATTAACAAGGATAGATTAAGATTGTATGTGCAATGAAGGATGATTTTGATAAAATACGCAACTGTATACGGACGAACGTACGGACTATGGATTAAGGTTTGGGGAATAAGATTACCTAAGAGTTAAAATGCTTGTAGATTTAATTTTATACTAGTGAACGATTTTTGAATATTTACAACTCATGTCATAAGTTTAAACTTACGGAATATTGTGTAAAATTATAAAAAAATAAACAAACTTAGTAGAAAATATTTTACTGTCAACTTTTCATTTCCTTTCTTCCCGAACACATATTACGCAAAAAAAGTAAAGGACTAGAGTTCGGTAACACATAAGATGCTCTATCCAATGCAGACGACAAATTATTATATCTATCCCGGATTATTTTCTTTTCTTTTTTTCGAACGGAACTTTATTATCTGCTCGATAGAAAGAGGCCGTAGATCGTGCGCAGTTTCGTCCGTCGCCTGCACTGGATTCTCTTCAAGATTACACTAGTTCCCTTGTTGGAATATCCCAAGCGGCGATAGTATGAGATCAGTGTTGGTGCTGGCTATAATCGCTCTCATAAGCATCATGTCGTCGGGCGTGAACCGCCACCCGCTGAGCTGGCCAAGGCTCTGCAAGCGCTGGGCAGCACTCCATCAGCAGTTCCACCGTGGCTTACTCGTCAGCCGCGGCGCGTTCGGGAACCAAATGCCTTCCAGGTGCTGGAATTTGTAGCGGTGGAGCATCCTGGAAAGGCACGTGTGTGTTTGTTTACATTTTGATGTTGATTGAAGAAGATTTTGTGAAATGTTCAATGGGACTGACTACCTGGCAAGAAAATAATAGGGAACGAAATAACAGGAGATTTGAGCGTCTCGTTTTTTGTTTGTTTTTATATTATGTTGTTTTATACTTAGAAAGTGAATATAGTGTGTTGGTATTCTGTGTTGTTTCGTTAAAGAAATAGAGAAGGTTTTAGAAACTGTACCGTTGCATATCTTGGTCGTCTATATGATTTCATCACCAATAATGAGCTTCTTTAGTTAGGGCTGCCAGTCATCAGATACTTGAGAAGCGGTACCGATAGGTTGCCTTGAATAATTTCAATATGTTCTAGTTTATTGAACGGAATTTCTTCTTCATGTGTCGCCGTCTGACACTGATAGAATTCTAAGCTTTCTAAGTTTCTACACGACTCTGCTATTCTTGTGAAGTTAAAGGACCCAGAAGATGCAGATAACATAAGTGTCGTTATTTGTATCCAATCCTTTCTAGCAATTGGTGTAGTTCGTGGCATTGGAATTTGTTCAGTTTGATTTTGTTTACGTAGTTCAGATCTTTGATTTCTTGTAATACTCCACGGTCGGGCTCTTCTAAGTAAATAGTCTCTATTTTCGGGCAGAGCGCCAGTATCGCTCTCATGGTCCTCGCATTTGTCTGGACATCGTGTAGATACTGTAAGTTTGATTTGAAATTGGGTGGACAGTCATTATTGTAAATGTGGTAGACGGCTTTCCCGACGAAGGAATAACTGCCGAGATTTGTGAGGTTTGGCAGCCGTCGGATGAGCAGAGCCACGTCGGTGTGGTCGATGTTCTCCTCGCCATACATCCCGATGTTTACGACCGTGAGCGACTGAGTCAGCTGCGAGTTGTTACTCAGCATCGCATCTATACCGATTTCTGTAATATCTGTCTCGCCCGAAATATCCAGCAGCTTCAACACCTTGTTGTTTTCGCCGATAAACTTGAGCACTTCATCGTTTGCGATGTACGGAATGTGTAGAACGGATAGGTTCGGCGTGTTCTTGATGATTTCGTACATGAGTGCTAAATAGTCTTCTTTCACCCACACTCCTTTCAGGTTGAGAGAGGTCAGGTGGCGCCCTTGCTCCACAATGAGCTCTAAGGACTTTTCTGTAATACGGGCACGGGAACATGCCGGTCGCTAGAGACTTCACGTTCTCTTTGAGCAGGAGTCGCATCGTGAAGTATCTCACCGCCGGATCCAGTACTCCGAGGACAGGATTAAGTTTAGTAGATCCTGGAAGATATCGCTGGTAGCGCCCATACTTTCATAGTATGAGGTGACCAAGCAGAACGGTAAGGAGACATCTTCTTCGGAGGACACACGAGAGAGCGTGTGGATGAGCTGCCTCGCCACCAACGAGAGCGTGATCTCTTGAAGCGGCGGCACTGGACACTTCGGCGACATTATTGACCAAAACACTAAGTTAGATTCCTACAAAAAAATATCACTTTCACTATAAATTAAGTCACTAATATGCACTAAACGTTGAGCATCTCGTTTCCAATGCTACGTGTATCGG
>JARACY010005054.1:0-23683 GCA_029255725.1 Scrobipalpa atriplicella | reverse complement strand
TGGCAACTATACTATAAATATTTATTTTTAATTATGGCAACTATATTTCTTCTATTTTTAATTATGGCAACAGGTTATCAAGACACGCGTAAAGAAATTGCTCCTTGCGCATACGTCATTGCACGTGGTCCATCTGCAATACATTGTAGCAGATATTTTTCTAACAAGATATATTCAATTTGAATTTTTATTCGAAGAAGTGAGCGAAAGAGCGAAACTATACATATAAAGGTTCCTTGTTGACTACGGAACCCTAAAAAGGGCTAAGCTTTTTATTTTTTGTTAATTGTACAACAAATATATTTCTTGTGAAATAGATTTGACGTGCTGACTAAATAAGTTACCTATTTTATAACATGCAATAATAATTATATTGTAATAGTTCATAGATTATTATTATTAGTTTAGCTGTTCTCTTATTTTGCTAACGTCAGCTGTAATAAATAGCTAGAAGAAATAGTTCTAGATTTATTTACGACTGTCAGTTATTTAAATTGACTAATGAAAAAGTTTTCTAATTTCTTTGTTTTATTTTATAGTTTGTTTTGTCCATAAAATTTATGATTTAATAGCATAATAAAATATACTATCAAATAGTTGTCAAATGTCATCTGCAATGTAAAAACGCATAATATGACGTACAATAGTTTTTTTTTTATTAAAAGCTTTCCTTTTTTGCTGTGCTGGAAGCGATATTGTACAAGCTGTCTCTTTCTGACTTTATTTTAGAAGTCAGTAAATAGGCCCGGTTTCGGTACATTTTGTAGGTATTTTACAATTTGGGTGCCTAATCTAATGGCTCGACAACCAGTCACAGAAATGTCTCAAAGATTTTCAAGCGTGGTGGAAACTGGTACTAAGTACTTAAATATTATTTAGCCGTTAACATTGAGTCGGGTCCATGAGACTATAGACCACTAAAGCAGTGTGACTAAGGCTCATATTTATAAAGCGATCTCAAGATTGAGAGCAATATTGAGTGCGGATTTGACAGGTAATTTTGTACTGGAATGACATTTCTGATACGAACTCAAACTCGCTGTCACTCTTGAGAGCTGATTATAAATATGGGCCTAACTTTCAACTAACTAAAAGATATTACACGTCTTAGTACCTAATTGGTTTTCCAGTTATTGTTACGCAACTTACTTGCACTTAAATAAGTGAAAGTCTGCTCGGATAAACATTACATCGAATTTGAGTGTTTTCTCAACATTACGAGTTTCGAGGCAAACAAAGATTTATTATAAAAAAAAACATACATACAATCACGCTCCTATCTCTCATGGACCCGACTCAATGTTAACGGCTAAATAATATTTAAGTACTTAGTACCAGTTTCCACCACGCTTGAAAATCTTTGAGACATTTCTGTGACTGGTTGTCGAGCCATTAGATTAGGCACCCAAATTGTAAAATACCTACAAAATGTACCGAAACCGGGCCTATTTACTGACTTCTAAAATAAAGTCAGAAAGAGACAGCTGTACAATATCGCTTCCAGCACAGCAAAAAAGGAAAGCTTTTAATAAAAAAAAAACTATTGTACGTCATATTATGCGTTTTTACATTGCAGATGACATTTGACAACTATTTGATAGTATATTTTATTATGCTATTAAATCATAAATTTTATGGACAAAACAAACTATAAAATAAAACAAAGAAATTAGAAAACTTTTTCATTAGTCAATTTAAATAACTGACAGTCGTAAATAAATCTAGAACTATTTCTTCTAGCTATTTATTACAGCTGACGTTAGCAAAATAAGAGAACAGCTAAACTAATAATAATAATCTATGAACTATTACAATATAATTATTATTGCATGTTATAAAATAGGTAACTTATTTAGTCAGCACGTCAAATCTATTTCACAAGAAATATATTTGTTGTACAATTAACAAAAAATAAAAAGCTTAGCCCTTTTTAGGGTTCCGTAGTCAACAAGGAACCTTTATATGTATAGTTTCGCTCTTTCGCTCACTTCTTCGAATAAAAATTCAAATTGAATATATCTTGTTAGAAAAATATCTGCTACAATGTATTGCAGATGGACCACGTGCAATGACGTATGCGCAAGGAGCAATTTCTTTACGCGTGTCTTGATAACCTGTTGCCATAATTAAAAATAGAAGAAATATAGTTGCCATAATTAAAAATAAATATTTATAGTATAGTTGCCATAATTAAAAATAAAGAACAGTACTCACCGCGCGACTTCGTTCGCGGACTTCGTTTCTGCAGCGAAAGTTTTCTAAGTATCTGAAAAGCACCTTAGACCAACTTAGACCCTAAAATTGACCGTAAAATTCCGGATCCTTTCTAAACGTTAAAATTTCAGTGAACTGTTAAGTTTTCCCCAATGAAATAATATAATACTAGACTCTAACTATGTTTATACTATGCGGTACATTGTTATGAGGTATGTGAAAGAGCTTCCCGAATGGAATACAATAAAAAATCGCTTTTACTAGTACAGTTAAGCATACCTACCTACCCACTTACCTTTCAGATCTTCCTAAGACTTTTGTATCATGCACCTAATAAATATTTTATAGAAAATACCAAAAGTGGTATGGCGTAGAACATACCTTTATGTTTTCATAAAGCTCGGCACTGCGCTCCGTCTGAAAAAATATGTTTTTCTTTATACAATACAAGTTTTAAAATGATTTTATGATCTAAGATTTTATGGGATACATTTTTTCTTTTATCGCTAATAACCTTAAATTTAAGTAAGCCTTTCCTACATTATGGATTTTTCGTTTCGACCCTTTACGAGGGCCTTCTTCATCTTACAATCGATTGTTAAAATATTCAAATTTGTCCGTGGTAAAAGGTCCATAACATTGCATAAAATACTTTCTTTCGTTAAACAGCTGATTAGCAATTCAGTATTCAAATTGAAAGTAAGTCAATCGGTCACTTAGTTAAAGAAAGTCATTCCTCCACATCAGTCCTTTAAAAATATATGCGATATTTTCTAAGATTTCTCTTCAAGTGGAACACGCCAGAGTATAGCAAATTAAAGATCTATACTATACCAAGATGGACATATAGGGTGTTAATTTGATTGTGTGCCAAAGTTTAGGGGGTGTTTAAATATCGACAAAGGATCGCAAAAACAAAAAATTAAAAACCCCTACTCGAATAAAATCTACCTATACTAATTTATCTGATCAAAATGGTATTTTTTTTCGTGTAGGTTTTTTTTTCAGTGATGCATCAAATACATTAACACCCTGTATATACGAAGCCTTATAAAACTGCTGTCCAAAGGGCTTCTCTAAGTGTTAATGTCATTGAATCAATTATATGTCCTTGCTATTCTGCAGATATACGCTAAACTTCGCTAATAGGTACTTATAGACCTATTAGGATTAAGTCCATAGGAACATGAAGCAGCAGAAGATCAAAATATTGAAATATGTAAGTACATACTAAGTGACCAAATAAAAAAATTACATGAACTAAGTACAAATAAACAACAAGTGTATGACGAAAAGATACGCAGATTTTGGATAAACCCCAGTGAAAATGACAAAAGATGATTATTAAAATTATCATGCCTTGCCTATATTTTGAATAATGCTTTCCATTTCGTAGCACACCAACTGCTACGCTTACTACGGCGTAGCAAACATTTTAGTTGCAGCCAGGGAGTATAGTAACTTACAAAAATTGCAACAAAACGTATACTACGTATACTACGTGATGCCCCTCACCATTTCTGATACAACACACCAGACATTAACCATTTTAGATTTAGAGTCATATTTAAATCTTTCAAAATTTATTTGATCGTTTGACGTAAGGTTTAGTATAATCAAAGGTTTGACAAAAAAAAATTGACAGAATTGTATTAATAGATACTTAAACTTTCAAAATACTCATAAATACCTAACGATTTCCATAAATCATAACCTGAACCAATATGACCACAGAACAGCAACCGCAAAATTCTAATATAGGTACCTAATTAATTTCTTACTAAGCTCCGACCGCAGAATGACGTGGGCTCGTACGCTCGTATTTATAAAGCGATCTCAAGATTGAGAGCAATATTAAGTATGGATTTGACAGGTCGTT
The DNA here is from genome assembly GCA_029255725.1 of Scrobipalpa atriplicella. NCBI lineage: Eukaryota > Metazoa > Arthropoda > Insecta > Lepidoptera > Gelechiidae > Scrobipalpa > Scrobipalpa atriplicella. Next base: position 19,590 of record JARACY010005054.1, on the reverse strand, counting down.
TTGTACTGAAATGACATTTCTGATACATTAGTCTAAAAATAACAAGCCAAAACGACCTTGATTGTTTACCTTTCAAACATGTTTATGAGTTTTTTTTTTATATGTATTTTCGTACATGTCTGAACCACTGTCTGTCTGTACGTAAATTGACATGCTCGTCAATTCTATCCACGTTCTTCTTAAAAATAAAACTAAACAGGCACATGATTCACAATGATATTCTTATTTAGAAATACATGTTGCCAAGCGAATGTAAGCAAAATTATTTGTTAATAGCTATTATATATTCTGTGGTAAAGGACGAGTTTATATTACCCACAGAATATATAATAGCTGTATTATTTTAGCTGAAGCTTCATCCCATTGATTGACAGGAAATTTATTCCAGGATTTAAACGTTTGCGCAGCAATCTCCGTAATATTGCCAGGCCGATCGGTGAACGCAATGTGATCTATGAATCTGTGATTAGCACACAAAATTTTGTAAAGATCAACAAAAGTAAAGGTATAATTTGAAAATATGATGATTTGCCAATGTTGTTCATTTAACATCTCATATTTTTGACGGATTTTATGTGGATATAGAGTTAGCAGGTTTTTATGCTACTGGACCTTGAATGGTACGTGGTTGGTTAATTTTTTTATGGGGCACCGGAAGGTCGTTCTACAGACTTACCTATATCATGTGGTTTTAACAATATATAACTACTTTAATGTCTTTTTAATAAATTGTCTTCAATACTTTTGTGCAGTTTAACTAGATTCTGCGATTTATTATGACGATATACCTGACCTTGGTAATTTGAACCTAAGTCTTTGAACTCCCTAATAGCGTGACTAGTATTAAGACTCAGCAATTATCAAGCCATCGCCCTTGGACCAGATCGACTAGTTCAACCAGTTTATTAAGACCTCTGCCTTCATACAGAACTATATAAAACCATGTCTCTACCACATTGGGACCTGACCATTTTAAACTGAACTCTGGTTTTGAGGAATGAATAAGAGAGCGCGTGTCTCAGTCGTTTGGTGTTCCTATACTCTGGTTATTAATGTCAGGAGTTCACCGTTAATAGGTACTACGTGGTACTAGACTGGCATTTGTTATGACATTGGGTCCATGACCCAATTTATTATTTATCGTTCATCGTTCATTAGGACATGTTGTAAGGGATATAAAAATAAGCACTTCGTACAAGTTATAGATGATACCACTGGACGAAACATGTCTCGGCAAAGAGTCAGCAGAGATTTTGATTCTAGGTCATCAAAACTTAATCAGAATAGACTTTTTTTTCTAAAACTTCGATATTTGAAGTATAACGCATTCAATCTTATATTTAGAGTCTGTTTAATGAGTCGTTGCACACGGAAATGACGCTAAATTTAAAAATCTCTAAATGCAAACACAGAAAAACTACAATAAAACTATTTTGATACTTTTATTTTATTTGTATGGAAATATCAAAATAGTTTTTTTGTATAAAAGTATCAAAATAGTTTTATTGTAGTTTTTCTGTGTTTAAATGTGAAAGATTTTTAAAATTCGCGCCATTTCCGTGTGCAACGACTCATTAGACAGACTCTATTAATGCTGCAATTAGTTAAGCAGCTCTTTAATAACTTCTCGTAAAAATGTCCGATCACTGAATATCAATAACCCTCAACCTATTCGTCCAAATGGATTTTAAACAAATCTTGCAATATACGAATTTGCATGGCAACAAAAATTAGCAAGCAAAATTCATGCTGTACGAGTCACATTTCCATATTGCCACACCAAGACCGGTTATGGCAGACAAAGTGCATGTCGTTATAATATGGTATTTGCCCATTGTCTGGCCGCATGTGGACATTTTACCTTATGAGGTCTTTTAGCGCTTATGGCTTCCTGGTACTTGTGACAGGCTTTTACTGGATATATCGATAAGTATTACCTAATAATAGTCCTCCCAACCGATTCTCGGTGACGGCGGCCAATCTCCCAGAGATCAGCCAACTGCGCGGGACTAGTTTTTAGTGCCCAAGTTTTTGCGCAACACACAGGTGCACTCTCTATTCCTTCAATCTCTTATTCTGATGGGACAGACTGACTGACACGACCAGAGAGAAATCAGGCGCAGAACCGACTATTTACATGCCCATCCGACAGCATGGATCATCTTACTTTTCGGACAATCAGGTGATCAGCCTGCAATGTCCTAACCAAACTAGGAACAACAACACAAAGTCATTGTCCCCCACAGGGAATCAAACCCGGGACCTCCGGGTCGTGAGCCCATGGCTCAGACCGCTAGACCACGGAGGCAGTTATTACCAAGATGTATGATCTCACGACTGCCGCTTAGCTATACCTGTGTGTGTAAGAAGGTACCTACCTACACGCATTGCCTAAGTGTGCGTAAGTTCGCTGTAGTAACGCACACAAGGGCGGATGTATGCAGACAGAACCACATGGCCGAGCGGTGGTAGTCGTGAGATAAGACAACAATTTATTTGGGTAGTTCTCCTGATTGACGGAAATTACATGTTCCGCGATAAAACATTACGTACATTAGAATAACTATATATAAACTATTATAGTTTGGATGTGGGTCACTTAGGTAATAATATTTGTAAAAAAAAAAATATGTAATAGTCATTCATGTCCATATCATTTCCGTCAATCAGGAGAACTACCCATTTATATTGAAAATGTTTCTCGTGTTGTGACGAAATTTGAGTGGTTGGTGTCAAAAATACGGGTAATTAAAAAGCCATTAACATTTTGTCCATAAAATAAATAATGGCGCAGTAAAAAAGTTAAGAATTGGCATTAAAAAAGTAATAGGTAGCATTAAAAATATATCTACAATATCTAACTGCCATTAGTTTGAGGTCCTAGGACCTAGGTAAATTTTTACGTATCCAACCCAGACTCATTCCACAATAACTCAGTCTAAGTATTAACTAAACCTTCTCAGGAGAAAACATCTCTTAAACCGTTCTTTCACTAGTGTAAGTAAATACATATATAGGCAGTATACATACATTTATATATCTAAAACATGTATATGTTCGTAGGTAAGCACAGTATAAATAAACCTCGTTTGCGTTCGCAGTGTAAATAAGTATAAAGAAGTTGTATGCATGTATAAGTAGGCAAATGCAACACTGCATATTGTGATGTGCATGCCCTCCTGAGCTCATTGTTCTCCTAATGGGAAACAAATTGAGACAATTAGCAAGAAATGTTGCAGAATATGAGCAGAGAACTTCTGGCAGTAAACCGTGTTTATACAATAACATGTGCTAAATTAAATGCAATTAGGCGGAAGCCACGTCTTTTTCGCATGCGCGAATTTTCTTGCGTCAAAACTGGCGGCGCGTCTTGCGAAAAAAACAAACGTATGGGAATGTATGGGAGAGGCCACGTCTTTCGGAGAGAGGCCACGTGTTTCGGCGACCGGCGGTGAAAATTGCGAATGTCAAAAAAATCGCCCGTGCGTCTGCCAAACATCTGCCAAATCAGTACGGTTTTAGGGCTGCCACTTCTATAATTTTAGTTTTTTTTTTATCTCGTCACGGAAAACGGTCGATTTTTTACTAACTTAATAATAGTTAGTAGATATGTTACGCACAATCCCCGAAAGCGCTCATTGGCCGGAAAAAAAGGATCATTTCGCGGATTGGCAAATGCAAAGCGCACAATCCCCGAAATGTCCTTTTATTTCGGCCATTGAGCGTTCTAAAACGATCATTGATGATCATACCGCGGACTGGCAAACACGAAACAGCCAATTGCCGAATTCGGGGTTTGGCAGGTATGTAAAACGACCAATCCGCGGAGTGGTATTGACAAAATGCCAGACCCCGAACTACATTTAAAAAAAACGATGTCATGGGTCGTCGGGTCAACATGGGTCATGTCTGCGGAGATGAGTTGTCAGTGCGAGGTTAAGTTATCAGTGCGGGATGAGTTATCAGAACGAGGATGAGTTGTCAGTGTGGGATGAGTTGTCTGGGCGGGGATGAGTTGTCAGTGGGGGATGAGTTTTCAGTGTGGGATGAGTTGTCAGTGAAGGGATGAGTTGTCAGTGTGGGGAAAAGTTGACAGTACGGGGATGAGTTATCAGAACGAGGATGAGTTGTCAGTGTGGGATAAATTGTCAGCGCGGGATGAGTTGTCAGTACTCAATACTCAATACTCAAATATTTACAGTAGGGAATGAGTTGACAGTGCGGGGATGAGTTATCTGTGCGGGATGAGTTGACAGTGCGGGGATGAGTTATCTGTGCGGGATGGGTTGTCAGTGCGGGGATGAGTTGTCAGAGAGGGGATGATTTGTCAGCGCGGGGATGAGTTGTCAGTGTGGGATGAGTTGTCAGTGCAGGGATGAGTTGTCAGTGCGGGATGAGTTGTCAGTGGGGGACGAGTTGTCAGTGTAGGATGAGTTGTTAGTGCGGGGATAAGTTGTCAGTGTCAGACAACTTATGTTGCGCTGACAATTTATCCCGCACCGACAACTTATCGCGCTCTGACAACTCATCCCCGCCCAGACAACTCATCCCACACTGACAACTCACCCCGCACCGCACTGATAACTCTTCCCCGCACTGACAACTCATCTCCGCCGACACGATCCATGTTGACCCGACGACCCATGACAGCGTTTTTTTTATTTAGTTCGGTATCTGGCATTTCTTCTATGCCATTTCGCGGTGTGGTTGAATCAAAAACTGCTCACTTCGCGGGCTGGCATTTCATCAGTACCACTCCGCGGATTGGTCGTTTTACATACCTGCCAAACCCCGAATTCGGCAATTGGCTTTTTCGTGTTTGCCAGTCCGCGAATGGTTGCTTCAAAACGTCTGTTGTAAGATTTTTCTCTATAGAGCAATGGTAGCAATTCGTGGTTAACTAATAAGTCCAAACCTGTCACTTTCTATCATGAGGGAAGAGTATGGGATGGCAATAATTTTAGTTGAGATTTAGTTAAGTCGTGATGGTTACGAATCGGGCCCATTGTCTGTATCAGGTTCTTTGTTTACTTTTATTAGGATGTTATTTGTGTGCAATAATAAATGATTAAATATATATATTTTTAATCCGACTTTTGCACCGTGATACTCAGAATAAAACCTCCTTGTTTTTTAAAAACTGGGTAGTTCTCCTGATTGACGGAAATTTCTGTCAATGTTCCGCGATAAAAACATTACATTAGAATAATTTTACAGCTACAAGCTTTTTAATGTGAATAGTAGGTATATAATAGTATAGCTTTTTGTATGTGGGTCACTTATTTTTAAATGTTTAAGTTTTTATGTTATAAATAGTTAAAAATTTCCGTCATATAATTTCAGTTGGAGAACTACCTACGCTGTGATAAGATTGCAAAATATTTTCACCTGGCAGCCCTAACATGTTTTGACCATGAGTCCGTGCCAAATAACTTTGCGCGTGAAGAAAAATGGAACTAATTTTTCCAGTATCCAAAGTGTCATGTTCTAAAGACACTAGCGCCATACATAACCGCAAAGTTATCTGGCACGGACATGGACAATATGTTAACAGGACTGAGCTCCGGCAACAAGAAAATGTGCCGTGCGAGATAGCTAGATGTGAACTCTCTGTCCCTTTTGAATAAAGGAGACCGTTCCAAAAGTTCCAAAACCGTATACCGGGGTAATATCCTATGGTGCACTGCACTTATTACCGTAATTCTGCTAGCAGTGGACCACCAATCAGACGTCAGCAAAACAGCAGTAACAAAAAATTTTATTTGAAGACTTTCGCGCTTTGCACACATATTTTGCAACCATGAATTGCTACCAATGTTGAACTTGAGTTATCGCCTAAATTAAAAAATAATACTGAAACTCTCGAATTCCTTAGCTGGTTTTTAAAGTATATACCTACCCAGGAGGAGATGCGGCTGGCACATTCAATGTTTGTTTGTTTGTTTGTTTAAAACCATATACTGGGGTAATATCGTATGATGCACTGCACTTATTATCGTTATTAGGTAATTAAAATTTATTTTTCTGGTATATTTCAAATTCTGCTAACGGTGTGTTATTGCATGCAAGTCCGCTTTCGTGATTGACATTCAAGTCCAAAAATATACGAATTTTGATTTGAAGTTGCTCAAGCTTATTTAAAAGCTCATCTGCGGCGATATATAGCGGGAGTCGGCGTTATCTAAAATAGAAAAGAGTAAAGTTTAAGAAAGAGATAGTAGAAAGATTGATAATCAAAAATGTTGACTAAACAATATTTTGTTTTATTTGTTACTGATCCTTAGCCATACGGTTACGGAACAGTCTCCCCTAGTTGCATTTATTTATTTTTATGTATGATAGTTGCTTTTAATTATGTTTTTTACTTATGAAATGAACGATTACAAAGGGTCAAAGAAATCACGTATTTACGAGTTCTATCTCACTCGACTCGTTTTTTATATGATAGCTCTGGCAGACCATATTCAATATTAAATACAAGTTCATAGGGCGTTACCTACACCCTATGAACCTGTATTAGAATGTCAATTTTTTATACCTAGTGCTCAGTCCTGTTACTAGCAATAAGTCCATGGTTTTGACATGGCATATATTAGACATATATTGACATTACATGACATGTTTACATAAATTCGCGCATTTGGTCGCGGCTTCTTAGTACAGGAGTCAACCTAGCGATAAATGATGACCATCAAAACAGATGAAACGTATGCATGGAGTGTGGCAAACCTTAATGAAAACTTATCAAACGTCTACCAATCGAAATATAATCGAAATAAAAAAGTATATAGTTCGTAAATAATGTCTCCTACATTTTGTATGTGTTCCAATTATGTACATCAAAAAGTTAAATTGGTAATCTACTGGATTACAAACAATAAATAGGTATTGTTTTGCTATACAGGCATCATTAATTCAAAATGGTATCATTTATTTAATATTATCAAAACTTTAGACAAGTGTATCGGCATCATGCTCTTGGTCTATATTGGTCATGGCCTGTCAATTTAGACGCCGCCGCAGAAACAGACGCCAAAACAGACGCAAAAGTTGCCGCAAAATCAGACGCGCAAAGACGTGGCTTCCCTGTTATTTGGAACACCGATCGAAACTGTACGAGGATTCTAGATATTCTTATATTTATAGTTTCCGCGTTGTTATCTTCTATTAGTTTATAAGTCTTATAACAAACAGAAGGCAGACTAAATCACATACTAATTGAACTCATAAACATATTGTGTAGATTCTACTATACTAGAATATAAAACTAGAAACAAAAATAAACGCTGATGCTAACTTATCTTAAGTGTGAATATTCTAATTCTAATTCCAGTTTTTATTTTAATACTAGCTTTCCATCCCACGGTTTCACCGACGACGGTTTGATAAACTTCCCGTGAGGATAAGTTATTTTCCCGAGGAAATCTCTCACCATACATCAATTCGATGCGATCTACTATGTTTTTCAAAGTAAGTAGTTGTTAGTCAGACAGTTCGGTACATGATTTTATCATGATGGCTTTGTATTTTTGATATTACCGACTATTAATAATAATATTTTTAAATACATCTGTCAACTGTACAACTCGATGCAAAATCGATTATATTCGCAGCGAGACGGGTGATTCATCGATTGTGTGACCAAAGGCGGGTGAATCGATTTGCTCGGTTTACAGTACACTAATCTAATATTTGGCTGATAAGAAATGGTCATTTGGACTTTTGAGTATGGAAGTTATTAAGTTTAATAAGAGAATGAAATAACATATAGTAAAGTTCATTCGGCTCCTTGTAAAAAAAAAAGTTGAGCTAGATTGTTCTGAAGGCAAAAAAAAACAAAACATCATCTAGGTATAACTATATATCATATCTCCTTCATCTTTTTAAAGCCTCTACAAAGTTCAATTATCGAACTATTTCTGATAAAATTTGACATAACTCAACAACTTACAAAGTAGCTATGGAAATTGTCTACTTATTTTATTACGTAGGGAAAAAATATCTCATTCTTTAAACTTCTTCTGCGAATTTGATAAAAAGGACAACTACATAGTTTTAATTTTACAATCAAGGGAGGTCATAGTAACCGTGACCATTGCGGTTTTCCTCAAAAAGCTACCGACCGTGGGAATCTATTTGATGTCGCCGCCGCCGGTTAAGTATAGTTCGGTTCAGTTTTCCTGTAGGTCAATGGACCAGGCCATGGCGAATTTACCTCATCGTTCATCATGATGATTCTAAGCTGTATCTTCACTTAGCAAACCGTTATAATAATAACTTTATTTTTAAATTGTGTAGTTGGTAGTGCTGCTGCAGCACACATCACAGTGGTCAGTTCGAGTCCCGCTCGCGTATTTTTTTATAAAATTAAAAGCAAAAAGGCGATTCCGTTGTACATACATATCCATCACATAATATATAGGATACAAAAAAATTTACAAAAAATTATCTTAAAGTAGGTAATATATTTTGAGTATTTTCCATTAGCATGCCGATCAAAAGTACCTCATTATACCTAAGGAGCTCAATTATGTGCTTATAATATTACAAGCTAAAGAAGACATAAGTGGATTATTAGCTACCTCCATAAATTATTTAAATGACGTTACGTGACTTGTCAGTAAAACTATAAATTTACCATACAGCTATCAAAGTCTAAGCCATACTTATACCAGAATTACTATAAATTCATAATAATATGACGTCAATTCACTACCGATGCTTGATCTTCGTGACTTAAATAAAGTGAACACATTCTCGTTGTTCTTATGTATTTGTGTAAATAATATTATAATTATTATTATTGACTTTTACAATTTTATACAACATTTACGTCTTACTTGCAAAAATTATGGAAATGTAGGAAGTCTCAGTTAGGTTTTAAGCATTATTTACTTATTATTCATATATTACTTACTTAAATATGTTATGTGACATCTCTAAAGGTTACAAGACTGAGTTATTTTCATTGCTTCGCCGTATTATGATTTTATGTACATTTATGCCAAATAATTTTGAATATACATACACGCCTCTAATATTTACTCCATTACTCAAATAAAGTACTATTCGTTGATGAAGAAAAAATGAAAAGTCTAAAAATGTGGAGAAGTCAAAAATTTCATTTTGTAATCCAAAAGAACATGGACTTTAAACTCAAATGTAACGGATGCAGATCTTATACAAAGTACTAACCCAACTTACGTAATACTTATTGCACATTTCTGTACCTACTAAGTACAGGTGTAATTCCAACAATGACGCGATACAAAAGACCAACCAATAAATACTTACAATAACCACCGTGCGCATGGTGTCATAATCAGAACTGAAATATAGGTACACATTACAGAGGCTACATCTACATAGAACATACCTTAACATCAATAAGGCGCAGCGTGAAGGCAGTGGCATCGGGTGCGTTCAGACGCAGGGTGCAGGAAGTGTGGTTGGCGGAAGCTGGGGGGCGAACTAGCGCTAGCGCCAGCGCTGATGCTGCGCCTTTGCCCCCCAGCTCCACGTCGCGCTTCGGCCCGCATAGCAGGCTGGAGCACCGGCCTGCAGACAAGAGAAATAATAATTTTGTTTATCTTAGCATGTGGAATTACCGGCTAACTGTCAAAGTGGAATATACGAAGCCCAAAAGTGGACTCCCGTTAGGGAAAACGCTTAACAGAAGAACAATACTCAACCCTATCTACAGGCATTTTTATTAATACCAAGAGTCGAAAGTAATTCCTTTGTATAAAAATGCAATAACTGGCATAAGCTTCTGCTAACTTAACTAACATAACGTTTGCTTCTTTGAAAGCAAATTTCCTCAGTAGGTACGATTGACTCAGTTGTTTTACTAGTTAATTTATTCCACAGAATATATAATAGTACTCATCATTTCTGACAAAACATTACAAAATGCATGATTCATTGATACACACAACACGAGTTTGAACACCTTTACAAGTTATAAAATGAGGCAAAAGGCAGCACATCATTATAGACTTTTCAAATGAGAGGATGTCACATAGGATTAAATATTTAACAGCTATTATTCAAGAAAAAGAATCGTTTGAAATGGAATTGAAAGGTGAATTTATGACCGATGACGGAACGGGAATTATATAATCCGTGTAACACAAAATAGTAAAGAGAAAACGTTTGATTTTCAACTGATGAACAACTTATTGTATTGTCAACAATCAAGTTTAAGACTAAATTTCTCAGAAAAATTGCGAGAGAATATTTACTCCCTAGTTATAATATCAATTGTACTAGAATTGTTTTATTTAAAAATTGTGATTCTGTCTAGAATTTTATGACTTTGTTGGGAAATTCCTTAACCTAACTGAATAAAACTTGGTAAAATCTTTATTACAACAATACACAGTAAACTTGTGTAACCTTCAACTATCCTTTAAGATATTAGTTAAATAAAAAAAAACTTGTGAATGACGTTGTAGATCAACAGAATCTGTTAGCAATAACAATTTTTTACTTCCAAAAGTTACTGCGTTGTTATGTTTAAACCTAGCAAGAGAGGAATTTACAATATGGACCAAATTTCTCAAAAATAAAAAACTGTATTTTCAGAGCCTTCGTTTAAAAATTTATTGAAAGAAAAGCTTGCAATAAACATTGATGCTACCAATATTATTAATGCGTAACGTTTGAATATTTGAATGTTTAGATGTTTGTTAAATTGATGATGACATGTTTGTTATATACTCAATCAAACTTCAATCACGGATCGGGTTGAAACTCATACCTGGAATAGGACATAATGCTACTTTTCGGCGCTGAAAAACCACGAAAAACTCACTAAACGCGGGTGAAACCGCGGGCAGAAAGCTAGTTTAAAATGTACTTCTTTCCAAACCATAATAGTTTCGTCTAAGAAGGACCAGTCCCACCTGGAATCCTATTGGGGGCAATGCCTTAGGCCTTACGCAGACGCGATATTTTTAGCCCAACTTGCGCAAGGCTGCGTAGGCGCCTGTTGCCTGATGTTTATTGCATACTCCGTACACGTCTGCATAGGTAATGCGTGTTTTTGTTGAGCGTGGCTTAGCACCGGTTGGTACAGACTGATTTGAATGCAACGTAGGACTTGGGCAAGTAAATCGTTGATCGATTTGTCATCAATGTTTATTGCAGTGTTTATTGCACAATTTCGGATTTATAATTTGGTGTTTATAAAACTTATTTTAAATACGTGTGACGTAGCTAAAACTAAAAGTGGTTCCTTCTAAAAATGCGACGATCGATGAGAAATAATGGTAAGTAGGCAGGTACAATGTTTCTTTAAATATTGAGGCTCGATGGATTAAGATTAGAAAATAGGGTGCCAATTTTGAACACCTCAATTTTCCAAAAACAACAACTTATTATTATCATTTAGTTCAACATTTCTTAGCAGCGCTACTTATTTTTATGTTGCTTGATTTACCAATCAGAAAAGAGATTTAATTTCGCAATATAGACTCATTTCCACCGAATAGATTCCAACATTAAGCTATCATCAGCTCAGTCGTTACTGGAAACAGACTCAAATCAGTGGAATTACCTGAACTAGTATTAGTGGAAACTAGTATTATTCTCTGGTATTAGTGGAAATTGCAGTAATTACGGGTAATACACAGGAAATGAGGAAGGGTTTTCGTACTGCAATATTCTGTTAACTAGTAATATTTGTTTATAGTGAGACGAGAGATAGCTGATTTTACGTCTGTTGATTACAAATTTCATGCAAAACACGTATTATCTATCTATCTACCCACTTTATTCTATGTGCACTTATTTATTAATTTACTCATACATATTTTACTGCTACTGATGCTGGCAGAATAATCAGTGTTGTGAGTGAAACTTACAATAATATGCTGAGTCAGCCCCTTTTCTCTGGCTCATCTACTAGGTAAGGTTAGAAGCATTGCATAACGATGAATAATTATGTGCTTATGATAAAATATAATTAATTTATTGTACTACCTATCATAAAACATGACTCAGTGCAGTGCAGTAAATGGGCGCTTTTCCACTAGACGGCACGTCAACGGCAACGGCGACGGCACGGTACCGTCGACGATATCGTAGGTGAGATAATGTATGAAAATCAATGAAATTATATGACACGCTTTTCCACTTGCCGGCACGGCACCGTCACGGCATGTCATCGATTCCCATAGATATTGTCACGTGATCGTCGCCGTGCCGTCACCGTTGCCGTTGACGTGACGTCTAGTGGAAAAGCACCCAATAAATTAGCACAATAAAACATACAAGCAGTTATATTTATTATTATTATTTTTTATACAATTTGCATTTTATGATTGCAATTATCTCTATAAGGATTAAATAATATTCCCGTTTGCATTTTTACATAAGGTAGTAAAATACATCATCTAAAGTTCACCCATTAAAAATATTATTATCTATTGAAAACATGATGGGCATTTTCAACAATAAATTTAAAAAAAATAGAAATAAACTTGTGTCCTATGTGTTTAGTAGTAGGTACCATTATTTGTTAAATAAATAAATAAACTGTCGTATCCAACCAATATGCTGTCATAATTTATATCCACATAAATGTTATCCCAAAAATTCATTCCATTTCCAAAATCAGTGACGACGGGACCACGGGCAACGAGGGTAACATCAAATATGTGTTTTTTTTTTATATACTTTGTATAAAATAATAAAGATAACGATAAAAGATAACAATCAAACCAGCTATCTCAGTATGGTAAAGTTCACCTAAAGGTCGCCATCTTTATGCACATCACGAACGTAAACATGCATATCATTCATACATAAAGTATTCCCTTATTTGCGCATGAGTCATCCTTTAGTCTAGTGGTCTCTATAAATATATGGTCGTAGGTTCGATTCTAGCATGGGGACACAATGTATATAGGTAGTGAGATTGTTTCCAGTTTAGTTAGGTCAATGCAGGCTGAATCATCTAATCGATCTGATTCGCTCAAGCGCAATAGTTATAAGATAATTGATTAACCTACGCACGAGTAATTATAAATGCAATAAGTGACTAATTATGTACATATTTTAAACAAAGACGTATATTTTTATTTATATTATTTTATTATACCGCAAAAATTTTACCTAATTATGATAGTTGTACTCTACGTCAATCATCTACCCACAATCATCCCAAGAATCTTTCTATATTCATTTATCATTAGTCGCAAAAGCATAGAATGGCGTAAGTCTACTGAACTGTATACCATACCTTCTTACTACGTAACGCATTATGTATTTGTAAAATTCGTCATACAATATAATAATCTTCGTTGCACAGGCTCAGCTACTCCACAAAAGTTATATATATGCTTTCATACAGGCATTTCAACTCCATAAATCATCTCAACTCACTGTCATCACAATCACCATGCAAAATGGCGAAATCTGCAAAAACCATGAATAGTTTTCCGGCTGTCGGGTAAGTGTGCCAGTGTGTTCCCATGCGACTGTTCTCAAGACGAGGCTGGGTTGCCGTTTGTTGACACAGTTACCCCATAAGTGCGTTTTCTGGGTTTACTATGCGGATAAAGAGTTCCAGATGCTGAGAATGGGATGAATTAAGAACACGCTTGTATTCTTTAGTGGATAGGCAGAGCGTCAACGGTTTGATAGCATCGGACCTCGGCTTCCTCTACTGGTTTTTGCAGTATTTCCGGGAAAAAGAGCAGCTAGTACTGTTATTATTTATAAAAATCAACATAAACAGTGTTTCGTTATTTTCCTTCACATTTTACTGCTTCCAGACTTTCTAGTAAGTGTATATTTTAATTACCAACGCCAAAAACACACAGTCAGTCACCTGAAAACATTCAGCCAAGACCAAGACCTTGGTCTTGGTACAGAAATAGCTGCCCGCTGCAGGTGAAAACGCTATAGGTCTAAAATACTTCAAGTTTGGCAATAGAAAGTCGGGGCGATCTTCAACGCTAAGGGGACGACCGTTTATTACGTTCACAATTTCAGAGTCATCATTGCTATCGATTCGTGGACTAAAATTATTGCCGTCCCTTTCTGTTCTCTCATGACAGAAAATGACAGGTATAGACTTGATTTTTGCAACTACGAATTGCTGTCATTGATGGTTGGATAGGTACCTACTAGGCGCATTCATACTTTTTGTACTATTTGATCCTAATTTTTAGACAATCATACGCGTGTCAAATTTTTTTGATCAATCAGGTGAAAAATTTATCCAAATATGTTATTGAATTTTACGACTGTCCCAAATCAATCATAAGCTTTCCTAAAACGTTTTTCTCATGTGTAACGCAAAGTATTACTATACTTTTTGATTTTCATTGTGCTTTGCTTGCTTTTCATTTTGCCTCAGTGTAGGAACATCAAATCTCATTAGGAAAGTTACACATATAAGGATCATTGTGTCTTTGCCCTTTCATCTGATAAAACATGATTTAGTGTCCGTCAGTCGAGTTTGACGAATGTCTTGGCTAGGGCACGTCCTTATCACTATCATACCAGCCGCAGAAAGTTCAACCTAACAGAATAGTTAGAATGTAATACAATTATTAACAGGTCATTGACTGTCGGAGCGAGACTGGGAAGACGCAATATTCAACCTGAGAACAGAAATAGAAAAAAAATACGTAGGTAGTAAATGACCCCTAAGCGATAGACGAACATTAGCTATTAGACTATTTGTCTACACGTGGTATGTACGTTAAGCTGTATGTACACGAACATATAAACTTGCCTTTTAAAGTGGTCGGTTTGCTGTCAAATGAAATGATAAGTGTGAACCAGAATCATTACCTCATTTAGATAATCGCTGGTCTTGTCAGTTTTAAACCACAACGGAGTGTAAAAACTGATTATTATGATTGTATTGTTTTATTATATCATTATTATTTGACTGCCTCCGTGGTTTAGCGGTCTGAGCCATGGGCTTACGACCCGGAGGTCCCGGGTTCGATTCCCGGCGGGGGACAATGACTTTGTGTTGTTGTTTCTAGTTTGGTTAGGGCATTGCAGGCTGATCACCTGATTGTCCGAAAAGTAAGATCATCCACGCTGTCGGATGGGCATGTAAATAGTCGGTCCTGCGCCTGATTTCTCTCTGGTCGTGTCAGTCAATCTGTCCCATCAGAATAAGAGATTGAAGGAATAGAGAGTGCAGTGCACCTGTTTGTAGCGCAAACACTTGGGCACTAAAAACTAGTCCTGCACAGTCGGTCTATATCTGGGAGATTGGCCGCCATCACCGAAAATTTTGACATTGAGTCTAAATACTTTTTATTTTATTCTAGAGCGCGATGTTTTTTTAAAGCAGCAGAAGTTCAAAGTAGGAGAAGAATGATTAAGATGTAACGAGCTGTCTGGATCTCTCTCTTGGCCTAGATTTTTCTCCTTTCCAACGAGGTTTATTCTCCTAATAAATTTTCAGTAGTAAAGTGGGATGATGAGCGATTAAATGGCTATAAGGGACTTTCTTCATTTTCATGGAGAAAAAAATTACAGTCGTACTTCAACAAAATATTAGGCGTGACCGAGCCAAGAACACTCTTTTCACCATTGTCTGTACAATTTGTAGTTAACAGGAAAAACCTCGCCCGGAAAATAGTTCATGCCACAAACATTGGCCACAAATAGACTAAAGTGTTCTTGGGAGGCAATCCAAAACAATTTCACTGGAATATGGCTCCAACTGTACGTATTCGCTCGGGAAGGGAGAAGGGAGACATAGGCCCGTATTTATAATCATCTCTCAAGAGTGACAGCGAGTTTGAGTTCGTATCAGAAATATCATTCCAGTACAAAATTACCTGTCAAATCCGCACTCAATATTGCTCTTAATCTTGAGATCGCTTTATAAATACGAGCCATAGTTGCTATTACTACATTCCAGCGCTCCCAGCTATACATGATATGGTACCTACAATTTGACTTTTATCTGCTTATTGTCTGAAAAGCACCTTAATGAGATGCCCAAGTTGGCAGAAAGTGTTATGAATTAGTTATCAGCGCGTCAGAAATAGTTCGGTTGCCAGCACCCAATGCCAAGCTTTGTAAACAAGTCACGGGTAAAAATAGCGTAAACGTAAAAGTCGGTATTTGCAGATACGTAGATTTTATGGGTGAATGGGACGCGCGTTTATTGAATTCTATGATTGTTTGTAAGTATTTTTTTATCATTGTATTTGATTTAATCTCCGCATGTACACTTCCTGTTTAACTTCATCTATAGGCATTGGAATTTTCACCGCTACAATATAACATTTACTTTAACGTTGTTCTTCTCTTCATGTACGGAAAGCATTCTGGTATCTAAATTAACAACGAACAAAACTATATTTATGAATATCTACTGTAATAATAAATAATAATAAAAATGTTGTTTATTAAGGCAACTTGGACCCACATTAAATTTTAACAATAGATTTCACAGGTACACACATCAACAATCAAAGTTCATAATAGCTTATAGCTTCGGTATAAAGTATACAAGGTCTGACTTGGACAACAGACAATTTCTTTCTGATCTATTTTAGTATAGAAATTACTATAACTAGACACTTGTCTTACGACATATTTGGAATAGTGTCAATGAATGTAGAAATGCACAAACTAGAAACACACCTCCAATCAAAAATTATGCTCTCGATAAATTTGAATCACAATGTGAAATCCTATTGATTTATTTGGGGTTAATAAATAATCCATAACCCCACGTTTCATATTAATCTCTTATTTATCTGTTTGTTGCCCATACACAAACACAATTTCAGAATGACCTTGATGTACATTCAGTTCAGATCATGAGCCCACTCGCTGTGCAAATGAAAGTCAATAGCATAGTACATCATGTGTATGGATGGACGTACACTGAAATGCACGAATGCAGCCCGTGACTGCTTACAACGTCTTCCTTTCAATAACCGTTTAGCTAATAACGAGTGTTTCTCAAACTGGAAATATACCTATGGGGGGTCCCATCGGGCGGTTCAGATCAGCCCACTCGCTGTGCAAATGAAAGTCAATAGCATACATCATGTGTATAGACGTAAACTGAAATGCACGGCTGCAGTCCGTGACTGCCTTATAACGGATATAAAGTTAAGCCAGCGATTCTCAAACTGGACATCGTTAAATTGTAACAGCAATATATCAAATCTCTAAAAGATAGCTGGATACAAACGATTGAAGTAAGTGTAGGTGAAATTATTAATTATTTCATGACATAATATAAAACCCAAAATATTACGTAACGTAGAAATGATGATTTAGCGGAAAAGGTTGCCCATTTAAAACAAAATCGGATTCTGCAAACAGTTTGAGAACCGCTATAGCAGACCAATTCACGGGATGCGCCCGCGCACACGATAGCGGGTAATTGAGAGAGGTCAAGTGCGCGTCTGATGATAAGGTGATCGATTTGCAGATAAAAGATGTGATAAATTAGAGTGACGTCATTGGGTATGAGCCAAGGGTACCAAAAACAAAACAAAAACAGCTGATCCGTACGTGAAGTTTCAGATAGTATTGTTGTTTCTGTCTCGATTATGTCTGGTCTACTCTATTCTACATAGAATCTAGATATTCTAGAGAAAAACCATTACATTCTGTTATTATATTAAAAAGTATGAACTTTCTTTGCTACCGTAAAATTGTTATCGGACTTCATATCTAAGAATTGCTAAACATTTTACAAAGGGAATTCGTACACTGCAATACGCCCTATTTTTCTTTTCATTGAACCATTACGTCCCGCCTCACCTAATTATGTTTATTTGGGTAGGGGGTAGAGTATAGTTGAGTGCAGCAAACCTCACGCTAGGTATTAGAGGTTTTAGGTCGCGACCTGATGACCCAGAAAGTAAATGTTGTACATAGCATTCGAGGAATTTATACCTATATACGTAGCAATAGGATTTTTTTCTGTAATCCAGAAGTTGCTTAAAATTAGTTTTTATCGGGGAAGAATTGGTATAGGTAATTTATTCACATATGAAAAGTCGCCCAGCCGTGGGGGCAGGTTTAGTTTACAAATGAATGCCAAATGAAAAAATATTTCACTGTTAATTAACAATAACGGTCTTAGTAAAATTTCACAGTAATTAAAGCCGAATATGCCAGTTTAACTGTTGTTTCGTGGGTACATAGTGGTAGTGGGCCGACAATGTCGGTTCCTGTCCAGTGCGCAGGCGGCGAACTGCAGCAAAAACTGAGTTTGGCCTTACGAGCCTTCTGCATCATCATTGTTAGAGAGACAATTTGTCGATATGTTTTATATGAATCTTGAAGCCATTTCTGTCTGTGGTATGATTCCATAGTACGCTTTAAGACCCGGCCGTCACCATCCCCCTAAATACTGCTCTTTGTACTGGATGAAAAGACTAGCGGTTTTACTGAAAGGTTCGGCATGACATGTCTCTGTTTAGTATTGCTGGAGCGCGTTCACGGGCGCACGGTTAGGGGAAGATGAGGGGAATTGTATATGGTTACTGCGCCATTTTCGACCTTATTACCAAGAGAAAATTTCGCCTAATGTCAAAAACCATAGACAATTCCCCTCATCTTCCCCTAACCGTGCATCCGTGAACGCACTTCTGAACACTACGACAAATAGTTACGATGACTTTTTAACTTCAAACAGGCGAGAATAAGAAATGTATACGAAACATCTATCTTACTTATGCGAAAGGG
Source organism: Scrobipalpa atriplicella (assembly GCA_029255725.1). Taxonomy (NCBI): domain Eukaryota; kingdom Metazoa; phylum Arthropoda; class Insecta; order Lepidoptera; family Gelechiidae; genus Scrobipalpa; species Scrobipalpa atriplicella. The sequence continues at coordinate 891 of JARACY010005054.1, read as the reverse complement.
GTAAATATGTATGTGCAATAAGGGAGTCGATTCAAAAGTCATTCGACTCGCTCGATAGAAGAAGAGAGCTAAGCTATGCCGTAGTTTTAATTGAATTTTGTCCCCGTATTATTGAACTTTGACCATACAATTTGCCCATAAACCGGACACAAACAGGTTTTCATATAAGAACGTACCAAAATATTCACATATAGACTTCTACATGGTGACTATAAATTAGACTAAATTATAGTCGAAAATGTCGTCGCTAAGTGCTATTGTAAACAGTTTGATTAGAGCCGAGACAAACGTTTATGATCTATCGATGTGGGTAGTTGATGCAGTCTCTTGCCAAAACAACAAAACTTTGGTATCAATAACAACATCGTGTTTGTCAAGAAAACATTGAGAAGCTTCATCAAAATTGGCCCTGTCTGTCGTAACTTTTGTGCTCAAAAAGGTAAAATTAATTTTTTACCAAAAGTTCTTTGGTTTGTAGTAGTTGCGGTTTTTTTACAGTTACTTAATTGATAGGTACCTACTCATTTAGTGAAGACACCGATTATTAAATTAATTGTTGAATGATAGCGAAACATTGGGTGGGGTGGGTGATGTTGATGTGTTACTAAAAAGTTAGTAACCTCGGAGTTAGTGACTATGACAAGGTGTTAATCTGCGAATGGGCGCTTTTCCACTAGACGGCACGGCACCGGTAACGGCGACGGCACGGTACCGTCGACGGTATCGTGGATGACATAATGTATGAAAATCATTATATGACACGCTTTTCCACTTGCCGGCACGTCACCGGCACGGCATGTCATCGATTCCCATAGGTATTGTCACGTGATCGTCGCCGTGCCGGTGGTGCCGTGCCGTCTAGTGGAAAAGCGCCCATCGCCCAATGGATGT
>JARACY010005053.1:0-23685 GCA_029255725.1 Scrobipalpa atriplicella | reverse complement strand
AGTGAAGTTGATGGTGATAGAGATCGCAGTAAACTTGAGTATGGGCGGTACGAATAGCTGCTTGCTGTGTTCGACGATGTCTCCCAACATTCTCCGCAGCTTCGACTTGGGCTTGCTCGGCTCGATCTGCACCTTCTCCGGCTTCGTGTGTAAGGGTTCTTCAATCAACAACTGCTTGACTGGATACTCCTCCTTGCTTTTGCCGGTGTTCATCATGTAGATTCCTCGGAAGACTTCCAAGGCGTCTTCGTGGCGGCCGGTGGAGATCAAGAACTTGGGAGATTCTGGCAGAAGGAACAGCAGCGCGGCCACGATGAATGAGGGCAGTGACATCACCAATAAAAAGATACGCCATGAGTTGTACACGAAGCCGTTTGTTGTTCCTCCGATATCTGGAATACGGAAAAGTGTATTGATAACTGGATAGGAAACATTTTTAATCCCACAAGAATATTGTGTAAGATCAAGGCATGTTAGAAATTTTGGAATTTGCATATCAGGTGAGTCAGCCGGGGTCTTCGATTTGGCCTATGATCTTGTCAAGATAGAGCCTTAAAACTCACCACTGGGAATTATGATCCAAGCCAGTCCGGCGACGAAGAGGTTTCCGAGGGTCCAGAAGGCGGCCATGAAACTCAACATGGCGCCTCGCCTCTTCTTCGGCTGAAACTCGGCGAAGTACGACCAGATCACAGGACCTGAACCACCCAACCTGTAATAGAAATAAGTAAGTTAGAGATATCCTACCAATAAGTAAAAGATTTTCAAGTATTGATAATTCGGAAATTATTTTGGCAAGGTAAAATAAGAGATTACATCACGTTTAAAATTTAGTTGCTGCCGCGAAGCTAAAATATTATCAAGTCGTCTACATAAAACTAAGGGTGCTATTGAATAATGTGAAGAAACGTGTGACTCATGCAGCGCCGTTGATGTATCTAAACAGCATGAAGAGCGCGTAGTTCTGACTGAAAGAGGAGGCGACTATGGCGAGCACGTTTATGATGGAGATGACGTGACGATGGAGACAGAGTTGTATCAAATAATCAAACATTAAGGAAGAAACATGTGACTCACGCAGCACCGTTGATGAATCTAAAGAGCATGAAGAGCGCGTAGTTCTGACTGAAGGAGGAGGCGACGATGGCGAGTGCGTTGATGATGGAGATGGCAATCAGCACACGCTTGCGGCCCAGCGAGTCGGCCACTGAACCCCACGCGTACGCGCCCACCATCATACCGATGAAGATAATACTGTTCAGCCATCCCTGGAAGAAAGAAATTATTTGGTAAGTTGTTTATATTTCAATCTCTTTCGGTAACTATCAGTATCTCTATGCAATTTTTAACGATCAGCTTTAAACCTTTTAACACTTAGAGCAACACGGCCTTCCGCTCGCCCGGAAGGGAGTAGGCATAACGATTTGATTCTATTCAAAAAAGTCTGTCAAAGCATGAGGGGAAGTGCGGGGGGGAATATGCGCACAAGTCAGTTTTGTAACAATCGCGCAACAATTCGTGTATCACAACAACATAAATAGGGCTGGAAAACTGTCGATGCAACGATATCGATAAATTTCAATTTCGGAAGAAGAAATAAAGGTAACAAACTGAAAAAAAATTACGTGTTATAATTATCTTTATTATCAGTTAAACAATTACTACTTAATTACTAACAATAATTATTAGCTATTTATGTAGGATCTACATAATCACGTTTCGGACGGATCGGGATCTTGGTACACATAATAACTTAGGTTCAGCAGTAAGACATGGGATACTTTTCACCACGCAACAACCTTCATTTACACAGGAAAACTCATTAAAGGGAATTTCTACCGGCAAATGGTTGTTTTTAAAAGGATATTTCTCCTAAACGAATCAATGGAAAATTCTAAAAAATATACATTTAAGAAATTAGTTCAAAGGTCTACAATTTCCAACATTTGAAAATATTCTAGTTCATAAATAAGTATGCTAAAAAAAACTGAAAGTAAAGGTGTTTTTTTTTTCAGTAAATTCGATATTCCTTATAAACTATCAAAGTTGGTATTGAATTTTCCACTAAAATTCTTCTTTTGCTTGGAAGGACTCGAAAAGCGGATGACAAGAAATGGGTTGAGCAAATTACACTATTCCGCGTGGGATTCCAGGTTCGCTTATTATTGCAAAAATAAATCCATAAATCCCTTAATTCGTGATTTTTAGGGAAGCTGTAAATACAAAAAAGTGTGATAAATAAATAAATTTCTATCCAAAAACCGGACGTCGTTTATCGACAAACAATATGGAATGTAACGGGACATCACTATGTAAATGAATCCAATGTAAACAATAGACTGAGAGCCATAGATCTAAATTGTCAATGTTTTCCTTGCAGCTGTAAGGCTAGCACGCACTGCGATTTTTGTCGCGCGAATTAAATCGCGTTTTTCGACCTATGTTTCTTAGGGAAAGTTGTTCAGTTTCATGGGTAGATTCACACATTTCTCGATGCATATACCCTTTCTGTTACACGTTGTATAATGAAACGTAAATTATATAAAATACTTTTGGCAACCCTACCTTCACACCGCACATGCGGATTTTTTTCCGCGAGTGCGTGCACCTTCATACAACTCCACACATCACATATTTCTGTGGAAAAAATTCGCGCGAAAAAAAACGCAGTGCGTGCTAGGCCTTACATTGTACATTGATTAAGGTCATTTTCTAAGACCTCCCGATGCTCTGATAATATATACTTTCGAAGTACACCGGGTCTAAGGCCTAGCACGCACTGCGTTTTTTTTTCGCGCGAATTAAAATCGCGGTTAAGGTGGGGGGAAATTTGTACTCGTATGAGGAATCTCGCGCGATTTTTTCCGCGAGTGCGTGCACCTTCATACAACTCCATACAACACAGATTTTTGCGGATTTAATTCGCGCGAAAAAAATCGCCGTGCGTGCTAGCTCTACAGCGTACCGAAAACTGATAGGGGATGCTCAGTCAATGAACCTGAAGAACGACTAGTAGCAGGAAATTCTCTCAGGAATTGATCATTGCCCGGATTTTTACGTGATTCTGATTATTCATCTACCACGGCTAGACCCACCAACGGCATCGCAGCTGTCGCGCACAGGAGGTCTTAGAAAAACGCAATTAACCAGTGTACTTATAAAGTTACAGCTGAGAGGAAATCATTGATCATTTTGACATCAAGCTCCCTTACTATAAATCTGACAACAATTTTGGAAAAAAATATGTGATTTTAATGTTTTATTGTAATTAAATAGCAATAATATGATAAGAATTAACTTACATGTGAAATGAAACACCATCTTTTAGTAAATTTGATGTTGCAGACCTCTTTTTACAGCAGAAAACTGAGCAATTCGGCATTTTCAAATCTTTGAAATTCACTTGAGCGACTAGACTCGGTTTATGTCAAATGTCTGCGCGCAAATAGTTTTTATAAACACGTAGGTCCACAGGGCCATACGTGGGCTAGAAATTGACAGAGGGGAAATGCTTCGTATGGCGACTCCCTTCCGGGCGAGCGGAAGGCCGTGTTGCTCTAAGTTTTAACAGTTGAAGAACAGTTGCATGATTGATTACCAGTTCTGTCAAAGTTTATTCTGTATTTGAAAATATGCAGCCATGACAGAATTTTGAACAAAGGACCACATAAACTTCGTAAATTACGAGTATTTTAGTAAAATTCTCAAGCTTAGATACAGTTTTCAGCCTTCAAGAAGTTCTCAGAATAGACAAATGACTAGGTACTAATTAGAAACAAAAGAATATGTATGTACTTATCAAAAATCTTTTGTTTGCCGAAGTACAAAAAAAAATCAGTCGCATATGTCTTTCACTGAACTACTATATGTCTAGAAAAAAAAACAAGTCAAGAACGTAGGCTAACAATGGGCCCGATTCGTAACCATCCCGACTTAACTAAATCTCAACTAAAATTATTGCCATCCCGTTCTGTTCTCTCATGATAGAAAGTGACAGGTATGGACTTATATTAGTTAAGTCGCGTATTTTGCAACCACGAATTGCTACCATCATCATAGAACTTGGCACACCTTTCATGTCCTATACCTACCGTGTGTAAAGAACATAGCGTACCAGAAACTAATAGGGTTTGCTCAGTCAACGAAACTGCACAACTTTCAGCAGGAAATATTTGTTTTTGCTCTTCCATACAAATTGTCTGATCGAGGTTGGCCATTTAGTATGGAAAATCCATTTTTCTTAATTTCCTGAAACAATTTCCTACTGAAAGTTGTTCAGTTTCGTTGACTGAGTAGAGTAACCCCTATCAGATTCTGGTACGCTGTCCCTTACACCCAGCATACCTACTATACTTACTTCGCCAAATAAGTAGGTAAGTAAGTACCCATAGTAAACCAATGTGTATCTAAGGCTCGTATTTATAAAGCGATCTCAAGATTGAGAGCAATTATAAGTATTCATTTGACAGGTCGTTTTGTACTGCAATGACGTTTCTGATACGAACTCAAACTCGCTGTCACTCTTGAGAGCTGATTATAAATACGGGCCTAAAACTAGGTAGGTTCTAAGTTTGTTTGATCCTCAGGTTTGATCATACAAAGTTTTTGTCCAGTCAGCTGACAGCTGATGTAGTTTTCCTGGTTCTTTATTTGCAATTACTCAATCGTAGTTCTAAGTTTTCGAACTTAGGTGCGAATTTCTCAGAAATACAAATATACTGCGTGGAAGATGATTTCAATGAAACTTTTTAAGCAAAAGAGCAAACATATTATAAATAAACATATTATTATTATGAACACTCGTGTGGTATGCTAAATAAGTATAACAAGGAATAAGCATAGCGTCAATGAATGAAACCATTTGGACGTTAAACGTATAAGTTTTGAGATTTTCGCGGTTGTTATTTGCTGCAACTAGAATGTTATTTTGAACGGGGTTATTACCGCGATTATATTTATTGTTATATCGATAGTCATTTGGTGATGTTACTGTAAAATAAATGTGGACCGGTTCTTATCTTATACTTTCATTGGGTGTGCCTAGTTTTTTACCCTTTTCATAATATAATTCTGGAATTCACTTCACTACTGCTCCTATCGCCTGAGGAAACTCTTTGTAGGCAGTGGATATCTAGCAACTTTTATAATTTGTAAGCCTTTGCTAACAAACTCTTTACACTGTTTGATGTATGTGCTGCAAGTGTGGGTTTTCAAGTTTTTATAAGGTCAAGATGAATCTATACTTACTTTGGTCTCTGTGGTGAGGTTTAGGTCGCACTGTGCCGAGGGCAGGATGAACGACATACTGATGACGTCCATCTCCTCGGACGTGCTGACGAGCCCGCAGACTGCCAGCAGCAGGTAGTGGAAGCGGCCATATCCTGATCAATAAAGAAAATGAAAGTTTGCATTGCAACCTTAGAGAGCGAGTCGTTTATGTAGATCCGTTCTTCCACCCCAAATAATCCACCCTGAGGTAGATTCTCGGAAACGTATGCCCAAGAATCCACCCTATACGTTAGTAGTTACTGTATTTATATTCACCCTAAGGTGAAATCTCGGACATACGGTTCCGAGAATATACTTTAGGGTGATTACTTTGGGGTGTAAGAACGGATCTACCCCTTTGTTTGTAATCAGTCAAACCATTCCGCCTTTTGTTACTTTTGGCTCCACTTCATTTCGATTAGGCTATTTCTGGAACCAGTCCTAATTCATTCGAATTACCTGCGCGTATGCAGTAGCAAGGTATTATTTATATGAATGTTAATGGTACCTACATATAAGTTGATGCCTACTTCCTTCCTAAACACAACCACGCAGTCTGTCCCGCCATATTCCAAGAATCTTTTTAGCTGCAATTCGACTATACATTCCCACCCTAAGCGATTCTTTCGGCATGGTACCTACACTACCTACTAGATCACGTGTTGCGATCCCGTGTGTGTTTTTTCTGAGAATGTGCACAAATAATGCCATTGGACACTTGCATATGCCGGACGGAAGGACAGGTACCACTATTAGCAAATTAGCAATATGACCCTACAATAAAACAGGTGGAACCTCAGTCAATACTCACTTATTCTATATAAATCACGTTTTCTGAATTGAGTTTTTATTAATATTGATCTTAATTTAAATTAACCATCAAGTCATCAATTTATTATCAATCATCATCTCATCATCATTACCAAGAAGGTAGGTATATTAGGAAGAAAAACAGGCAAAAGATGTTGTTAGTAAACAAAAAATCATACTACGCTACGAGAAATACATTGATTGAATTGACACTTTTTCTTAGTGTAGTGTATTAGACAAAAAATAACTCTTATTAATATGAGTAGGTAGCGCAAGTACTTAGTAACACGTGTCGTAACGTAAGCTCAGTCCAAGCCCGATCAAAACAACTACAAGGCATTTTTACTTGCTACAAAAAGCACTTAGGAAAAAATAGGAGTTCCTCGTCACGTACTCAATATTTGGATGATATTGCATCATGGTCACAATAATTTTACAATTGGTAGGTCTATCTACGTTCTACCTGCAAGGTTGTTCTTAGAAGGGGCGTGTTTACTAGCTGCTGCAGCCACGTGACACCATTATCTTCATTCACTATAACAGTGACTATATAAACTATGTCATAAATGACGTAAGAAGCGACCGTTGAGTCATAGTAGTTTCTACTATGGTTGAGTCCAGAGTTTTGTTTACTTATTCTGAACAAAGGGAAACCAAAAAAGATATTTTCGTTATTTTGATCCTATGGTAATTTAATACCTTAATCAGGTGGGGTGGCTCGAAAACTCTAAAAGCAGGGCTGGTAATAGACCAACCTTTGGAACTGACATTTTGTATTCATTTCGACTCAATAATTTCGTATCTTATCACGGGCATGCTTTGCGATCATTCTCCATTGAAAACCGTACGAGTTCCTGTTTTTCAGCTCTATATATTTTAGTTAAGAGTCGTGATTGTCGTAAATCATAATAGCCCAATAACATTGTGTATGAATGGTCGTGCTACCGAAATCATACGACACTGTTAACAAAATGTTTATTTACATAGGTACTACCTACGTTTCTTAAATTGTTTTTTGTGCATTGTCTGCCGTCTTAAGCTTATCATACTACTTCGTATTTTGGCCATATCTTCTGTATAATATTAGAAATAACAAATCAAAAATTGGCGGATAAAATTTTTGAAATAAAAGAAATAATAAACGAGTAGCACTGTGAGTGCAAAAAATCTATAAAAATATCTTCTGTATGTGATTTTTGGTGAAGTTATAGATTCTTTCGTCGTTTTTGGTGGTATAATTGAGTTTCAAACTGTGCTGTAAGGTTATTCTGATTTGGAGAAAAGTATGCGATAGGCACAGAAGTATTGATAGCTATAGCGCGAAAAAGAAGAGGGCTCAGTTTAGTAATAGATGTAGGTTGAAATAGATTGACACCTAGTTTTTTTTTACTTAGAGCAGGAATGTTGTATTATAATCAAATCACTCTGTCAACTATGCATAATGTGACTTGTTTACTAGCGTCCTCACGCCACTACACGAGAATGCAACGCGAGCTTTCTCCATTCATAAAACTGGACCTAATGATGACATTACTGTTTCCTTGCGTCCGTATCACGTTACACATTTTATTATTGCAAGTTCCTCAACGTGTGACACATTGGTTTGTTTTTGTTATTGCGTAATAGAATGTTGCAGACGCTACATTGTTTTTAGGTCGATGCGCAAAAACCTAGTGAAATTTAATTTTAGACGTTATGTGAACGCGTCAATAGCTTTCGTCATCAAATTAGCACTTTTGAGTCAAATATCCTTTTACCTTGAACAGTGTGTATAGTAACGAAGTAACGAAACAACAACTTTTCCCAAGAAACAAAAGTCAAAAAACAAAAATATGATGACTACATTTTTTTATGTGTAAGAAGCTGATGGTATGAAAAGGGAAGATCGGTTTGTTAACTTTGCGCCGACGACGATCGCAAGATAAAATTATAAAATACGAGATGTTATTTATCGTTTAAAGTTTCATCTAAGTACAACATGATATTTACTGAAAATATCATGAATGAGAAAAAAAACGCTCCTCAATAGAAACTTACCGGTTAATTCGATAGCCTTCTCGAAGTCAGCTTTCTCGCAAACGCCTCCCTTCTCCGGGTCGACTTTGACTGGAGTTTTCAGCGACGGAACCACGCCTAAGACAAACAAAATACATTATAATAAAAACACATGATCAAGCATGGTAAATTTTAGATATATAATAATTGAATTAAACGAATAGTTTCTTCAGAATTTATTCTTAAAACTTGTCGTTGCAAAACGATCTTTTCACGATCGTTGACGCTGCCTACCTCGTAAAAGATTAAAGCGTGACCATGTATGTATGCACACACTAAATACCTAAATAATAATTAGAGGTGGACTTTGATTTTTTATGACCTGTAACCTAATTCCAACTAAAAACAAATTTAATGTACCTACCTAATAAAATAAGCTAGAGAGAATCCCAACTCGATGGACGTACCTACTGCGCGTTTGGGATTGGTACCATATCTTCATCTAAGTTCTTGAAACCTAGATATCTAAATACACTTTCTCATGCTTAATTGTGTCAGTTGCTCAACTAAATGATAAAACAAAGTCGTATTTAATAAGTGCCTAACGTTAATGTAGAGACATTTGAAGAAGACTAATTGGCTTTGATATCGGGCTTCACAGTACGTAAACGCATCGGAAATAAATTGCGCAACGTTAGAGTAACTGATCTACTATATGAGATAACATTGTATTTAACCCCGTTTACCATTATCATATTCTAACCTGTATTTTTAACATACCACGTTTACGTCCTAAAATTTTTTTCCATATCAATTCTTTGAATTTTCCCAAATTTTATAATCTGTTCCTGATGAACCACGTTAAAAATCCTATATAAGATTCTTGGGATATAAATTAATTATGATCTAAAATATATCAAATTTATCACCTTAGATCATATTTATATAATCCAATTTATATAGCGTGTAAGCTACAAACTGACGTTAAATTTTTCTTTTTTGTACGTATTATTGTATTTTTATGCCTACATATTCATAATAACTTCCGTTAAACAAGATTTATTATCATACGTTTTATTATTTCCTTACTTTAATCTAGACACGCATAAAAATTCTTGCAAGCATTAACATACAAGTAGAGTATTTATATGAAGTAATATCTCAGTATATAGGCAAGAACATTTTCATGGTCTTCACCAGTGTTTCTCAAAGTGTTGATTGCGACTTACGATTAGTACAGTATTAGAGATATTAAACTTCTTTCAAACTATCTAGAAATGCTAATACGCTGGTAAATAAAATGCGAAACTTCTGCGCGATAAAATGGCGAAACAAAACTCTGTATACTAACTGTGCAAATATGGGAGCCAAAAAACTAATAAAAAAAATACAAATACACCACTTAATTTATTGATTGATTAATTCATGGTGTTTGGTCATGGTCAGCTGCAAACCTCTCGTGGGCTCAGTGCCAAAATAACTTTTGTTCTGACGACTTTTGGAAAACCGTGACAAAAGTTTTTTTGGATATACAAATTAGCCTCATACGATGAAAAAAAACGTTGTGATAAAAATATTGTTTTTTTTTTTGAGATTTTCAAATGTCTTCAAAAAGTTGTTTAAAAAGAGGTTCGCGCCCAACCCATCCACTCTTTGAAAAATGGGTAGATCTAAGTTTGTGAACCTTTGGTCTGCAACAATTATCATGATGCCGGTATCTGACTCCGTGATCTTATAGCGTGCTAACTGCTACATTTTGTACACCTTCCGACTGAACTACTTGTCGGTAAAAAGGACATCTACCTACATTCTTATTCTGAACAATTATTCTTTAAATAAGTACGATTTGAGAGCAATACTTTTTATTTTTAGCGTCAGTCAGAGATTCTAAAGAACTGTGTTTATCTAACTAATTTTTACATACATACATAATAATCACGCCTTTATCCCTAATAGGGTAGGCAGAGCGTAAACGACCTAAACAAAGGTCGTTCCGCCACTTCTGACAAGTTTTGAGGGTTATTCCAGATAGATCTGTATATTGCTAATAGTGACAGGTTGTCAGCCCATCGCTTAAATTACAATACTGAAACCCTCTGATCCCTTAGCTGATTTTTACAGCATGCCCGGAGGAGATGCAGTTGGCACATTCTATGTTTTTCTATCTCTCCCAGTCCAGCATGGAAGTAGTACTAATTTTTACAAAACATTTTTCTAATATAGATCTAATCCTTCAAAAACATTTCTGTCATATGAACTAAGGTTTTGATTGTGGAAGTTATTGCTACGATTTATTGCAGCAAAATTAAAAAATCTAGACTTTATGTAGTCTTTACACAGTTCGTAAAGTCAGCAAATGCGATTGCTGGGCAGGCCCGCCCGAAACGGATGAAATTATTTATAGTTTTTTATGAAATTTTATATTTTTGTGGCAGTAGATAAATTGTGTAAATATACGAATTTTCATGACAAACCAATAATAACTTCCTGAAATAATTTCATCCGTTTCGTGCGGACCTGACCAGTCACATCAGTTAGAAACACAACCAAAAACTCATTCAAAATTACTAGGTAATTATAGTACCTACTTATTATTAGTGAGAGTTATCTACTTGTAATTTAAAAAAGAACTATTTTGTTTAACAGAATATACTTATACTTATTCTGTGCTTTGTTAGCGCTAACTAGGATACTAGTTCACTGGTTTATCTTGTTATGCAAATTATTATTGCAATCGAAAGTCATTGACTACTATTTAAATGGCTTTTATCACCTAAATAAACATGCTGTTTAACAAATTTACAGCCTCGATATGTCAGAAATTTATTAAGAAAAAAGTTCAACATAGTTGGCCTTATTGCTAAAGTAGCAATTTCATTCAGGCAACAACCTTAAGGTAAAAGAAAAGTACGTAGCAGTTAGTTCAAGCGTCAAAATATAGATGACACAGACAATGCTCTCACCCTTCGCCTATCCTGAACAATATTTTAATAGGGTTTAATTTCCCGTATGTAGTATGTACCTATGTAATCTAAATAAGGAAGAACTTACTTAGCTCTGCAATCTTGGAACCTGGTCCGTTTAGTTGGAGGTCCCCGTTTACATCACAATCTGAAAAAAAAAAAAACAATGTTAGATGGATAGTCAAAGGCATAATCAGGTATAGGTAAATGCAAATATTGTACGTTCCAGAAAAAAAAATACAAATACAAGCACGCTTCTTTATAGTTATACCTATTTTGTATATTTTTGACACAACCAGCAAAAATATTACTTAAAAGAACTTTGACAAACTATAGGTCCTTAAACCATCCTGAAACCATACATACATGGCCGGTTGTAATAAAACGAATAGGCTCTTGTTATACATAAAAGTTTAGATTACCTACGTATTGATATTTCTAGTATTTTGAGGGTTTTTTTTCTTGGGCCCGGGGTCACTTTCTACCATCCTATGCGGGCAGGCGACTATGTGCTGCGGCGGGCGCGCGGGCTAAACTATCATGGATACTTACCGTGAGGTTTCTTAGGCCCGGGGTCACTTTCTACCATCCTATGCGGGCAGGCGACTATGTGCTGCGGCGGGCGCGCGGGCTAAACTATCACTGGTTTGGGGATTGCTTCCAACGGCGCGCGGCTCGTCTGGGGACAAACAATACAAAACAACATTAGTAAAGTACTACCTATTTACGTATAACATCATCATCATCAAATGCCTGTAGGTAAGTGAGACCAGCTCTGAGAGAATTGATGAATGGTACTAGTACTTTTATTCCTTAAAATGATTTCCCTCAAAATAGAGACTACTTTTAACTTTTGCTAGGAAAATTACTAACCCGTCCGACGGAACGGAATGAAAGAAGAAAACAAAAAAAGAAGAGCCCTCCATTAGATACTAATAGTCATGGACAAAGAGAATGGCTAACTTGTCTGACATATTTTATACTCGTAAAACTTAGATCAACACGGGCCTTCCGGGACGGAACGGAAGACCGCGTTGCTCTAAGTATTATAATAAAATAAGTTCTTCAATTCAAGTTACTTTGTTTAATCATTAAACTTTAATGTCTATAACACTCATGGTCGATTGATATACCTAGCATAATTTTCTTTATCTTTTTCATTATTTTCTGTACCTATATAGGATGATCATGACCCAGGCGTTCGTTTCCGGGAATGATCTAGGCATTAGGCATATAAAACTTGAACATCTAACTTGTACCAGAGAAGAAGCTTTGTGTGCATTTGACAAGAAACAGAAAAAAGACCACAAGCATAAAAAAATTGATCTAAAATATTGGAGGATCTAGAAAATCCAAATTCTTCTTTTAATAATAAAAAAATAAATGACATAAAAGCATACATAGGGCTCCAAATCCTATATTATAGGACCAGAGGACTTCAACATAAGAGTATTTTCTCGATCTTTATTGAGTCCGTATTGTTATCGATCATCAGGAAAACCGATTTCACATAAGCGTTCTTTGGAGGATTTAACTAATTCTGAGAATAACGCATAATATATTTTCTATTTCAAGATGGATGAATGTAAATTACCTTGTCTGATATGACGATGACGAAGTGATGGATCATGGTTATCCACATAGTTACGTCAAGGATCATGCACGAATAATTAAATTTTAATACCTACTTGACTACATTTTAGTATCTAAGATACATGAAAGAAATACTTATTGCAAAGGTAATATAATAATAAGCACCTAAACTTTGTAGGTTGGTATTTTGCTGAAGTACCTACTTATTAAACAGTACGAAACGTGTAGTTGATTCCGATATGTTATATGCAGGTATTGATACCTGATCCTTTAATATAGTAGCTACTCTTTCTTTCAAAATACTTTTTACGATAATGTGCATTTTACGAGCAAACATTCAAAAGTTGCCAAAGTGCAAAGTTCTAAAAATGGCACATCAATCGTTTTATGACCTTAGCATTGATCGAAATGTTTATCGTAAAAATGTTCGTAGAATTCGCTTGTTACTCAGTTGTTTTGGCTATCTTGCACTCGAGTTTATGGTTCATGAAGATGTAGAGTCACATAGAAAGGGCCATACGGTGATATATGGAGCTAAAAGGTAAACCCTGAATAATAAAACTAAGTAAGTAGCTTACGGAAGCTCACTGGACCAAGTCTGAATTATAAATTTAATTTCCTGAAAGATTTTCTTTGTGAAAGTTGTTCAGCTGCGTTGACTGAGCAACCCCTATCAGTTTTCGGGAAGCTGTCCCTTACACTCCGTACCGTATAGGTAGACTAAGCCTAAATTGAAATTTGCCTCCATTTTTGTATTTCAATTACTCTTCTCCTGATATGATTATTTAATGGGAATTTAATAGTAAACGAAGTAAATGCTTCGAAATTTAAACGTGCGCCTGCGCATACTATACGCTGAGCGCGTTTTTAACAAAAGGCGGGAAGCAGGCGTCACATACTGCGCTAGTAGTATTTACCATTAATTCATAACTCTAACAACCTTTTATAATATCCTATTACGACATTATGCAACGCAAGTTCAATAACATGATGATTTAGATGCAGAGTCAACTTGTAAAATTATTAATTAGCCCTAGAGCTACTGATGAATAAATTATGTACCTACTTACCAGTAACCTATATCAGGTATAAAATATAATATTATAGAATGACTTTTATTCAAGAAGTGACATCAAAGCTATTGGATACAAAAACAAAAATGACATATTTTGCTAAATTAAATCTCTAGGAAATAAGTTTGTTATGTTGCCTTCTTAACACAATGACACGACACGCTTTTTAGCAACAAATCGCAAAAAATTACAAGTCTTCGACATGTTTCCGTATTTTCCGTATATTAGTGAATGAATTTAATATACAGGGTGTAAAAAAAAGTACTACGTTCCTTTAAACCACATGTTCTACTGTTAATACCAAACAACTTTCCCAAAGAAGAAAAATTTTTGGAAAAAAAATTGCCTTTTCCATACAGAGATGCTCTCCGGGATCTGCAGTTTTGTATGGACAAGGCAAAATTTTATTTCGAGCCAAATATTTTGTGCTTTGGGAAAGTTGTTGGTATCATCAGTAGAACATGTGGTTTAAGGGAACGTAGTACTTTTTTTTACACCCTGTATTATTGAATTATCCCGTTTTCGATACCTACCTAATTTATTTTCTTTTCAAAATGTTAATAGTTTTCCATTACAATAGTGACAATTATAAATCAATTATTTTTTTATCGCAACGTACCTTGTAGTCTGACCAACCAATAGGGTAAAGGTACAGATACACATGCTCAATATTAGATTGTTGAAAGGGGGAACAATTGAACTTTTAGCAAGACCGAGTTGAGAATACTTATAAAAAGCATGCTTAACAAAAGCAAATGTGTCAGTTTTAAGAGCACGCTAGTTTTCAGCATGCTCGTAAGCATGCTAAGTATTTTATGAGCATGTGTATCATTTCTAAGTACCTATTAGTTTTGTGGACTAGCTTTCTGAGTGTCCGGCTTACTGAGTTTTCCCGTGGATATTGTTAATAAATAAGTAGTTCATTTTTCCGAAGTAAAATGTTGCCTCGTAAAATAGTAGGTAGGTACCTAACCTACCTAGTGTAACTTTCTTTATGTGAATGGATTTTTAGAATCAGACTTTTTCAGAGATTTTCTGTAGCTAACAAAAAAATCCTTCCTCCTCCGCCATCCTCCTTTATAATATTAGATTGTCTGTCTAATGATTACTTGTATTACTTCTTCTTTTGACGTAACGTTTTCTCTGTTTTTGATAAAATGGGCCCAAATTCGTGATCTACGGTTCAGTCTGATTTAATTAAAATAGTTTCAGAGATTGACACGAACATTTTAGCAGATAGTCATTATTTCGGTGGGCGTAATGTTCAGGGTTATATTAATATACAGGGTGGTAATAACACGCGACATTGCGTTACGGGTGCGCCCAATGTGCAAATATAAAAGCAATAGAACTTAAGCACTGAAATGTAGAGCTGATTATTTAAAAAATCCTGAACTAGAATTCAAAAACTATCACTTATATGGTGGTTAATGTTTACAGGGTGGTTAGTTAATGTTTGTTTTAAAGTTTAAAATTTAAACCATTATAATTATTATTGTTTTATTTTGTGTTAAATTTATACGAAAAAATAATACTTTATTATTATTTGGTACAAAAATATCTTTCTTTATGTTATTTTGAGGAAACAGGATTTTAAAATATCAAATACTAAAAAAAAACAATTTCGTTTCCAATCAAAATTTAATATTTTAGTATTTCAAAAACGTCCTCCTAGTTTAAGCATAGCTATTTTCTTTCGAAATTGATTTCCAGAATACTCAACACATATTTATTTCTTTTTACTTAGTATGATATGAAATATATTGTGTGATGGAACAGACTGTACAAATACTTACCTACACAAATATTTACAAATCAATGCACTCATGAAAGACAGACTTTGTGTGTGCGACCGCACAATGTGCAGAATGTGAAAGAAAGAGGACATAGTTACATTACAACTACAGATTACAATTACAACTACAAGCACCTCCATCATTTAATTTAGCCTAAAGGACAATAGTCAAAATATAACTATTCTTTAAAATGCTCCAGGTGGCGGGTAAATATTTCTTATGAACTAAAAAGCCATGCCAATTAGATCTAATATTATTTAAAAACATCCAAAGTTTTGTCAAATTAGCTAGAAGCAAAATTAGTCCTTGCTGCTAAGTATGTATATCTACGTACTCTCTACTACAGCATTAACTTTACAAGAATAATATAATTTAAGTGTATTTATATACAACGTGTAACAGAAAGGGTATATGCATCGAGAATGTGTAAATCTACCCATGAAACTGAACAACTTTCCCTAAGGAACATAGGTCGAAATACGAAAAAAAAAAATTGCCTTCCCATACTAAATACGCTATCAGCTGATGCATTTTGTATGTCGTTCGCATTTTTTTTTTCGTATTTCGACCTATGTTTCTTAGGGAAAGTTGTTCAGTTTCATGAGTAGATTCACAGATTTCTCGATGCATATACCCTTTATGTTACACGTTGTATAAGTAAAGTACATGAGAAATATTTACTTACTCTGTTCTGTATGTACTACTAACTACAGAATAAGTTCAATAAGGTCGATTGACTCTAATTATTAATTCTGTGTTCATTAATCATCTACCTATTAACTTATTCATGCATTTTAAAAGCCATATTATTGAATATAAAATGATCTCAATACATATGATATGACGGAATTATTTATAAATTAGGTCATATTCCTCCGTATATAAGTAAATAAAATGGTCATATGGTCTCTGCCTATACCCCTCCGGAAAAAAGCGTGATTATTTATATGTATGCATGTGCCATTGTTAGTTAGATATGGATTGACACACTACACTTAAATATCCCAAAAATATTAACGGAAATACGTATAACGAAAACTTTCCCGTTCCATTCGAGTTGATAACAATAAGATAAAAGGATACATCTGATCTCTGTAAAGTTATATCAAACATTCACAAGTACCTGTACTGTGGTTTTAGCTGCGGTTTTCAACAATGCATGCTTTCAGGATTTCACTGGATTTATTTACGTCACAACCGATTATGTAAACTACTATCAAATAACACTTTGCTGAACCATATCACGTCACTTCCGGTCCAAATCGCACGCATAGGGTAGTTTGAAAGTTTGTTTTCGAATGGAATGTTCTCAAATAAACTAACTCTTGAAAAAGAAATCGCGTAAGTTTTGTTTTGTTTCGATTGTGTATTCGAAATTTAAAATTGTGGAGACGTGTGAGCGTCGGGAGGTAGCGCGCGAATATGAAGGCAAAGGCAGTGTGGCAAAGGCGCGCCGGTATTCAGCCGGTGGTGCCGCGATACCTGATGCGCTGGCTGACTGGTGCGTTGCGTAGGCTCAGTGTCTGTCGCAGCCTGCCGACCAGTCCGTCGCCTTACCTCGCCGTATGGTTCTAATTCTAATGTTATGTCGCGTAGGCGTAGTTCCTCGCGAAAATCACAATTTTCTGCCATATTCATCTTGATGAAAAGCAAATATTTCATAGAGTTAATCAATGGTCGCGTAATTAGTTGCACGTTTGAGTATTTTTTTAAATCGCCTTTGTATACGTGAGAGCAAAAAAATAGAAGCGTCATTCATTATCTTCAGTTTAATAATTAGATAGGATGTGCGTATTTAATATTTTCAGTGAAAAGCAGTAAGCTAAACAATCTGTTTCCGGTGTAGTGTTAGGTGTTAATCGGAATTTGAAACCCATAAACTCTGTGCCCATTATTTACATGAGTTTACGGCAAAACATCTGTTTCACACTCTTCTGTTAAGCCGGTAAAAATATTCCGATCAAAAAATAGTTTTTTTAAAATCAAATAAAAACATAAGCTGTATTTTCTTCTTTTAGATTTTATAGCTTTCAGCCTGTATCAAGTGCTGTTGGGTTAAAAAAATAATAAATACCTTTTGAAGTACTTCAAATAACCTTAACGATAGAGGTCGGTCAATTTTCCGCATGACTAAAGAGATTTAGTTATAACACAAGGTATAAAGATTTATAATGTATCATTGTATCACTTGCTAGGTATGTACCATACATTGGATAACAAAAATATAAGTTTTATCGAGTTTTATACGGTTTTGAATTTGGTATGATAGGGTGTCCCGTAAAATGAAAGATTTTCTCAGACGAAATTAATAAAATGTACCTAGACAAAAAAGTACCTTATAAAAATAATTTTGTTACACTTTGTAGTAATTCGCGCCACAGTGTTTGTGTGAAATACCCATTTACCTACATATATTAAAACGGCTTCTTATTATTATCTTCTTGATTGATAGTAACAAAACGGAGACCTAATTTAAAACCCGTTAGTAGCGTGTTTGAGTTTAAGATAACAAAATTACCTTTCGTCAGCAACGAAGTAGGTACCTGTTTGTCATTTTATTACGTTTATTCAGAAAAATATATATTATAAAAGTAGGGTATTTTGAAGTGTAGGTACCCGTTTCTTGCACTTCCTTTCCACTGGTGTCAACTAGGTAATGTTAGTGGTAAAAGTTTCATCACGTTTTACATTTCACACGTCATTATATGAAGGATTCCAGACTTTTTTGTTTATATACCTACATATATCTATTTACCAAACATGTTTAAGGCCCTTGTGTGCCGCGCTGTTTGGCAGATTCGGAATAAAAAGATAATTCATAATTTTACCTTCAACCGAATAGTCATCATTTTTTAAGGATTCGTTTTTTACTAGTCTTACTTACTTACTTATAAGAAAGATTATTTTGTAACACGGTAATCTTCTATTTTTATTCGGTTTCATAGAAAGACAAAAACGTGCGAATGTTTTTATACGGTAACCCCCCGAATGTGTCATTGATTAGGTAATGTATTTTTCCTAACTTAATTAGAACATAGTTACAAAATAGATATGTCAACAGAGACGCCTGGTTAATGCTAATACTACAAAGAACGTTAGTCGACAAGTTATAACAGCTGATTCATGTTTTTTAGTAAAACTTAGATAGTAAAATAAATATCACTGGATAAATTCTCACGTCTAGCCTCAAATGTTCCATGCTGAGCTGGGAGCGAAAGAAAAACATAGAATGTGCCAGCTGCTTCTTTGCAGTAGGCACTTTTTACACCCTGTATAAACTACAAAAAAATTACGTCATCCATGGGAATCTTGGGATATTAGGTCACCAATACATACTCGTAAATCAGAAGATTTTTTCATGGGGATAACAAATCTAGCGCTCACTTGGTAGAAATATTAAAATATTTGCTTTTACATGTATAAAAAAAAATATTGTCAATTTGTAGGTGTATCGCATGAGTAAACAAACCGTTCTATTAAATAGTTCAAAACTAATTTTTCAATATCATTTTATTAATCAATGGTTTTGTAATTATCGATCTGAGTGGCGCTACATACAATTATCTCAAATCCAATTCTCAGTATGTGCCGGGCGCAAAGAAATACAATCTAAAAGTTAAAAGCCCTTAAGATATTTGAAATAATGTAATTTATGTCAGTTACTTTTTACCTACTTACTTACTAGTTCCAACTTCTTATCTTTTTTATTTCTCACGTGAAAAAGAGACCAGAAAAAATAATCTAGTTAAATTGTGTTGTATATGTGAAATTAGAAGAACTGCTACTCTAGTAATCTTTGTAAAGTTGTTTTATGTACAAAAAAGTTTTGTATGATATCCCAACCTGCCCCCGTAGCATGCCGCCGCGCGATAACGAGTAGCACATCTATCAGCTGTCAAACTTTTATACAGTTTGACAGAAAGGTGAGATAAAATGTGTGATAAAATGGTGATAAAATGTCTGTCGAGCAATGCGTTATTGCGGCTGCATGCTTCGGGAACTACTACCTCTACGTAGTCTCCCGATGTATTATTGCTACGTCACAGGCTACGTCGTAGACAAAGTGCTACGCCGGGTTCGTAGCAGCCGCGTGAGCTGTTTATTTACTTCAAACTTCAAATTTATAGAACTCATAAGCCTTCTCATATTTATAGCGCGTCAACCGGTCCAAAAATTTACACACTAACAGATTTTAGTTGTTGTATTGACGAACATTTAAGATAAAGCTGCGGAGAAATAAAAATAAACGATCTAAATTTTTTTGAATAGTAGAACACGTGGTTTAAAAGAACGCAGCTATTTTTTACACCCTGTAGAATTCTAAATTAATACAAACTGTCCTTAAACCTGAACAGTGAACAAGGGCGTGGTCTTAATTATACTGAACTAGTTCTCATGGCGATCTTAAAAGCTGGAATGATGCAATCAAATAATACGAAATACATCAGCTATGAAGATTCTTTGAAACGATCGCACTATCTATTGTATACAATCACCGGTCATGATTATTGTTATAAAAAGAGAAATAAATCAGCCTTAAAAAATTCATTCAATTCAATTCATACATCAAAGATTTCCCCTATTTGCATTTTGGTTCGCAAAAATTTAAAATCAAAGATATTATTGTATATTTATAGGAAATATAATATGTGTGATGAAAGATTAAAAGAAATCATTTACTAAGGCTCGTATTTATAAAGCGATCTGAAGATTGACAGCAATATTAAGTATGGATTTGACAGGTCGTTTTGTACTGAAATGACATTTCTGATATGAACTCAAGCTCACTGTCACTCTTGAGAGCTGATTATAAATACGGGCCTTAATGCCCAATAAACTATTTGCGTATTTTTAACTGACATCCTAAAAAAGGAGGATGATTAAAATTGGTCGTGAACTTTGTATTTTTACGTAGTAATATAATTTTTTATGTCTCGTACAGTCAACAACGCCTTTTAGATAACGTACATTACATACATTATGCACTAGTTGCAATATTCTATCAGTTGTTTAAACACGTCACAACACAATAAACGCCATGCAGCTGTCTTCTTGTCTGCAGTTACTCGACAGACATACAGACAGGAGTCAATATTAGTCAATGATAACTACTACGGCAACACTGATTAATTGAATATAGTGAAATTATGTAGTTTGACAGTCTAATATTCTCAATGGAACAAAGCAAATATTTTTAGATAACGGTTTACAAATAACTGTGTCTATTCTATCTTACATTGTTCACATCACGTTTCTCATAAAATGGAATTTATATAACTAAGAAAAAAAATGCTCTAAAGATGCATCTTTGTTGATAAAATGTTGAATTTTGTAGTTAAATCACTAAGTAGTCAAGGATAACCGGTCCAAGGTTTCACCCGCGGAGATTTTCCCACGGAAAAAATTTTAGTATCTAGTCTATATGTTACTACAAGTCATAGGTAAATAGTGTACATGAGACCCTGTCAGGCGAGGTTACTGACTTTAACCAGAACGCCAAGAAACAGCGGATTTTTCAAGGCGAAGGCGACCGAAACCTCAATGAAACCAGCTATTTTAATTTAAATTCCTGAGCTTGTTTACCTACATCAAGAGTTTCGGAAGCAAAGTATGGGATTACGTAACCTATGAATACAAGAAAAAAAGTGGCATTTAGAAGGCATACCTTTGACGAAGTCGGTTAAAATTTAGTTTTTTGTTAAATGTAGAGAGGCGATCTACTATTGGACTACGAAAAAAAAATTAGATGTAAAAATATAATATTTAGGTAATTATGTAAATTATCTAGATTAGAGGTATTAAGGCTCGTATTTATAAAGCCATCTCAATATTGAGAGCAATATTGAGTGCGGATTTGACAGATCATTTTGTATTGGAATGACGTTTCTGATACGAACTCTAAACTCGCTGTCACTCTTGAGAGCTGATTATAAATACGGACCTTAAATTAACATCCTGTATAGTAAAAGTACCTTAAAGCTTTTTATTAAATAATTTAATTACTTGAATACTCTAGGTAGGTACGCATATTGTATCGTAATACCTAAACATATTGGAAACTAAAAAAAGTCACATGATGCTTAAATATTTTTAAAAACAATGAATTCTGGTTTGCAAATACTTTCATAGAAAGCTGTTTGCGGACATGTCAACACTTTCACTGCTTCGCGTCAAGGATCTGTTTAACGCTTTGAATAACATTGCGCAGGGATGGATTCAGGTGCTTTCAAACAACCTTATAGGACTTGCTAACGTATTATAAAAAATATATTTAAATGTGCCTTATTTTTGAAGAGGTGAAATGGCAATAATGGGCTTTCCGCTATTTTCGTCATTTTGCGATCTTTTGTCTGGAGATTTGGAAAAGTGGGCATAGTGCTATAATTTGTATGAAAATATTGAAAAGTTGACTAAGCGCGATAGTGGGCATCTCGCTACGAAATCATTTACACTTGTATTGCTGCCAAAGGTTTTGGCCCTAAAATCATTTATTCAACTAAATACTGCATACCTAATAATTTTCTTTGTTCGTTTCTTCATTTTATTCCGATGTTGACCCCGATACAGATAATCCTAGCGGAGGCTAAACGTGTTATTATCATGTATTTGTTATGGCAAAAATTCGAAGATGGCGACAGAATAATTAACTTGAGAATGTAAAATCTTAAGGTGACCGAGTGGACCTTCTTAAATCTTAAGTTACGTAAATTATGATATTTAAGTAATTGTGCAACTACCAAAACCATGACATTGGAAGCTAATTTTACTTTTAAATGTTTATGTAGCCTAATTTGTATTTTTGGTCATGTTTTATTAAAATCTCGAATACTTCCGTCACGTTTTGGTAAATGATGTGGATATCCTCAAGAGGTTGAGGAAATCCAGATGTTATCTTCAACATGACGTAGTGTTTTTGAAATTCTAAATCTTCAAATAGAATCTTGAAATTAGCTCATAGTTTTACTATACAGGATGTTAATTTAATTGCGTGCCATAGCTTGAGGGGTGTTTCAGTAACGTAAAAGCTCATAAAAATTTTAAAAAAAACGCGAGTCGCTATCGACCAATGAGAAGAGACTCGCGCGGGCTATAGCCGGAGAGCTAGATGCAGCTTTTGGAATCATAATAAATACTGACTTAACTTTTTTATTTATTGAGTTGGATTTTTTTAAATATTTTTCATAGGCTCCTTTTACGTTACTGAAACATCCCCTAAGCTATGGTACGCAATTAAATTAACACCCTGTATACTTAGCTAAAATATGATTAAAAAAGTCTATTATTATTTCGACGCGGGCAGGATTTAGTCGCATTTTTGAAATACAATAGAATCGCTCTATCAACTGAGCTATCGGCTTTTAAACTTTTCACAATGGTTTTACTTGATTAGTACTGCTTCGTTAAAACAATTAATAGTTTTTATCAACGAGTTTTTAATTTGAAATAAGATTATTTTTATAAATTGGTATGAAAATCTGCCAAAAAATATCAGTGCAATAATAGTTATTTGTTCAACAAGAGAGGGAAGTTCGTTTTTACTGCGAGTGCTGATTTTGAATCCTGAGGTAGCGAAGGATACTAAAATTGAATCACGAGCGTAGCGAGTGATTAAAATATAGTATCCTGAGCTTACCGAAGGATTCAAAGCACGAGATGTAAATGAATTCGCTCTCGTGTGATACATACAACTTTTCCCACTTTCAGTGAGAAAATATTGAGTCGTGAAATTAGGAGAAAATGCCATTATTACTTTTTTATTGGAAAAGTTGCGTTCGGAAATTGCAACAACACTTAAAAAATAAATTAAGCAGACGTAAAATTATTCTAAAATTAGCATGTAATGTTATTAATTTTATCTTTTTAATACAAATCAAATTAATTACAACAATAATAATATATTTAAACATTAAAATTTAATACTTAACAAGACAGTAAAACGTAACAAAATAGTCTACAAAATAAAATTTTAGGTTGCATCAATCTTCAGAACGCACCCCCAAGAGACCAAATAAAAAAAGAAAAAAACCATTTGGATACCAGTTGTGTCAAAAAATGACATACCTTTGCCTCATTTAATAAAATTAAAAAGCTACTTGGTCTCTCTTAAGAATAAAATGGCCTTTTCCTCACTGAATTTAGGCGGGAAATGTGCTCTTTTTGAGGTGAAAGTGGGAAAAAGTTTTTTAT
>JARACY010005052.1:0-23686 GCA_029255725.1 Scrobipalpa atriplicella | reverse complement strand
ATTGGCGTTTACCCCTTTTTCCTTTGAAAAAAGTGTAAGTAGCTGTAGCAACTACAGTAGAACCAACAAGTAAACCATAAGGACAGCAACATACTTGCGTAACGTTCGGCGCCGAAGATTCCGCAATGCTTTTTGAATTGCCTACAACACTACAAGATTTGCGCTACATCACGTAGCGCCGATCCTTCGACCGAACCGATACTTTTGTGAGTACGCATAACCTCTCACAACATGTATAATAGTTAGTACCACTAACTAACACACAGTTTCTTCATAAACACCTTGCGTAGCGCCATAAATATTGACTGTCTTTTAGCGCGCTGAACAAGAATCCGCGTAAAATCGACTGTTCGGTTGTCGGAATTTCTGATAGTCCGGGTCCCAATTTGAGACTTTGTATGGAGGTATGAAACCATCTGGCAGAAAGCATGAAACTTGGCATGCGTGTAGCTTATACATATGTGTTTCAATAAAAGAAGGGAAACAGGTCGAGCCCCCCCTGTTTCCCCCCCTTTCCCCCCCCTTTATGTCCCAATTTTCAGTTATTTTTATTTTTATTGAAAACGGGTAAAGATAGGAGAAAACCGTCAAGGTAACAAATAATCCTTATAAAATTATCTATATAACAGTCTTTGGATGTATGTTGATAGGACTTATAGTTTTCAGGATATGCTTACATTTATTTTATTATTGCAAGAAATAATGACTTTAATATTAAGATGACACCATAAGCGAGCTCCCACGGAGTTATTGGATGGGGGATGGGGTGGGAGAGTTCAGGTGGAAGGAGGGAATAGGAGGGGGGAGGCGAGCGTTGTGTGTTATGTATGTATTATACGAATATATTATATATATGTTACTCGTATCATTAAATGTTATCTTATCATATTTTGCGAATGCATTGGTATAACGAACGTATTAGTGCTAGGTTTTGAGTGACTAAGTAAAACATAAGTCTAGGATATTAAATTATAATATATTTATTCAATTAAAATCACAATTATCTCCTCCGCACTTGCAAAGGCCAGTACAAGGAAGCCCTGACTTCCTGCATTGGCACCGACCCCTACTGCAGGTGCGGCACGAACACTTGGTCAATTCCTTTAGGGAGGCTGCTGTTTCTTTCATTGTGCTCCATAATGGAGTCCAGAGACCATTTTCTTTTCTCCAACCCCAATCTTCGAAATTGGGATATTCTGGATTAGGTATGAAACTCTGACCCCAGATGAAGCCGGCTTGCAAAGACGCCCTTTTTGTGTGCTCTAAAAGAGCACTTGATGTGGGTGGTAACCTATCCATGGCCCGTCCCTTAACAAATAAGGCCTTCCTTGCTTCATTAAGATCTTCTGCTTCACATGTCTTATCATATGTGAAGATAACATACCTCGACAAAAGATCCAAATGACGGGTTTCGATTGCATTTACAGGCTGTGATAATTCTTTGAAGGTTTTTGTGGCTTCAGGGAATGATAACCACGCATTTCCACTAATCTTTAAATCTAATTCTTTGTATCGGGCTTTAGTGGAAAAGGAAAGAAGTCATTTTGGAATGCGTGGTTATCATTCCCTGAAGCCACAAAAACCTTCAAAGAATTATCACAGCCTGTAAATGCAATCGAAACCCGTCATTTGGATCTTTTGTCGAGGTATGTTATCTTCACATATGATAAGACATGTGAAGCAGAAGATCTTAATGAAGCAAGGAAGGCCTTATTTGTTAAGGGACGGGCCATGGATAGGTTACCACCCACATCAAGTGCTCTTTTAGAGCACACAAAAAGGGCGTCTTTGCAAGCCGGCTTCATCTGGGGTCAGAGTTTCATACCTAATCCAGAATATCCCAATTTCGAAGATTGGGGTTGGAGAAAAGAAAATGGTCTCTGGACTCCATTATGGAGCACAATGAAAGAAACAGCAGCCTCCCTAAAGGAATTGACCAAGTGTTCGTGCCGCACCTGCAGTTAGGGGTCGGTGCCAATGCAGGAAGTCAGGGCTTCCTTGTACTGGCCTTTGCTAGTGCTAGGTTTTGAGTGACTAAGTAAAACATAAGTCTAGGATATTAAATTATAATATATTTATTCAATTAAAATCACAATTACCTCCTCCGCACTTGCAAAGGCCAGTACAAGGAAGCCCTGACTTCCTGCATTGGCACCGACCCCTAACTGCAGGTGCGGCACGAACACTTGGTCAATTCCTTTAGGGAGGCTGCTGTTTCTTTCATTGTGCTCCATAATGGAGTCCAGAGACCATTTTCTTTTCTCCAACCCCAATCTTCGAAATTGGGATATTCTGGATTAGGTATGAAACTCTGACCCCAGATGAAGCCGGCTTGCAAAGACGCCCTTTTTGTGTGCTCTAAAAGAGCACTTGATGTGGGTGGTAACCTATCCATGGCCCGTCCCTTAACAAATAAGGCCTTCCTTGCTTCATTAAGATCTTCTGCTTCACATGTCTTATCATATGTGAAGATAACATACCTCGACAAAAGATCCAAATGACGGGTTTCGATTGCATTTACAGGCTGTGATAATTCTTTGAAGGTTTTTGTGGCTTCAGGGAATGATAACCACGCATTCCAAAATGACTTCTTTCCTTTTCCACTAAAGCCCGATACAAAGAATTAGATTTAAAGATTAGTGGAAATGCGTGGTTATCATTCCCTGAAGCCACAAAAACCTTCAAAGAATTATCACAGCCTGTAAATGCAATCGAAACCCGTCATTTGGATCTTTTGTCGAGGTATGTTATCTTCACATATGATAAGACATGTGAAGCAGAAGATCTTAATGAAGCAAGGAAGGCCTTATTTGTTAAGGGACGGGCCATGGATAGGTTACCACCCACATCAAGTGCTCTTTTAGAGCACACAAAAAGGGCGTCTTTGCAAGCCGGCTTCATCTGGGGTCAGAGTTTCATACCTAATCCAGAATATCCCAATTTCGAAGATTGGGGTTGGAGAAAAGAAAATGGTCTCTGGACTCCATTATGGAGCACAATGAAAGAAACAGCAGCCTCCCTAAAGGAATTGACCAAGTGTTCGTGCCGCACCTGCAGTAGGGGTCGGTGCCAATGCAGGAAGTCAGGGCTTCCTTGTACTGGCCTTTGCAAGTGCGGAGGAGATAATTGTGATTTTAATTGAATAAATATATTATAATTTAATATCCTAGACTTATGTTTTACTTAGTCACTCAAAACCTAGCACTAATACGTTCGTTATACCAATGCATTCGCAAAATATGATAAGATAACATTTAATGATACGAGTAACATATATATAATATATTCGTATAATACATACATAACACACAACGCTCGCCTCCCCCCTCCTATTCCCTCCTTCCACCTGAACTCTCCCACCCCATCCCCCATCCAATAACTCCGTGGGAGCTCGCTTATGGTGTCATCTTAATATTAAAGTCATTATTTCTTGCAATAATAAAATAAATGTAAGCATATCCTGAAAACTATAAGTCCTATCAACATACATCCAAAGACTGTTATATAGATAATTTTATAAGGATTATTTGTTACCTTGACGGTTTTCTCCTATCTTTACCCGTTTTCAATAAAAATAAAAATAACTGAAAATTGGGACATAAAGGGGGGGAAAGGGGGGGAAACAGGGGGGGCTCGACCTGTTTCCCTTCTTTTATTGAAACACATATGTATAAGCTACACGCATGCCAAGTTTCATGCTTTCTGCCAGATGGTTTCATACCTCCATACAAAGTCTCAAATTGGGACCCGGACTATCAGAAATTCCGAC
Organism: Scrobipalpa atriplicella; assembly: GCA_029255725.1. Classification (NCBI taxonomy): domain Eukaryota; kingdom Metazoa; phylum Arthropoda; class Insecta; order Lepidoptera; family Gelechiidae; genus Scrobipalpa; species Scrobipalpa atriplicella. The sequence continues at coordinate 19,917 of JARACY010005052.1, read as the reverse complement.
AACCGAACAGTCGATTTTACGCGGATTCTTGTTCAGCGCGCTAAAAGACAGTCAATATTTATGGCGCTACGCAAGGTGTTTATGAAGAAACTGTGTGTTAGTTAGTGGTACTAACTATTATACATGTTGTGAGAGGTTATGCGTACTCACAAAAGTATCGGTTCGGTCGAAGGATCGGCGCTACGTGATGTAGCGCAAATCTTGTAGTGTTGTAGGCAATTCAAAAAGCATTGCGGAATCTTCGGCGCCGAACGTTACGCAAGTATGTTGCTGTCCTTATGGTTTACTTGTTGGTTCTACTGTAGTTGCTACAGCTACTTACACTTTTTTCAAAGGAAAAAGGGGTAAACGCCAATTTGAAGATAGAGTTTACAGAAAAATATATCTCAGTTTGTACTTGTAGTATAAGCTAAAGATAAGCTGAATTTGTATTTTTTGGCCAAATTCTACTTATTTGCAATTTTGTTAGAATTAATTTTCCTATTTTGTTGTATTTTTATGCTTAAGTTGAGTTATTAGGTTAAGTTAATTTAGTAAGGTTCCTGCTGAAAACCAGCGCTACTGTCTTGGACTTTAGCACATGTTGAGCCGAGAACCTTTTCGGTATCTTTTTGTAACTTTTAGACTATTTAGTTTTAAGACTGTAATAACTGGTACCGAATAAATGATTTATCTATCTATCTATCTATTTTGTTTTGTATAGTAAATAAAGTTCTAAGTATATTGTACTGGTACCGAATAAATGATTTATCTATCTATCTATCTATTTTGTTTTGTATAGTAAATAAAGTTCTAAGTATATTGTATCACGCTCTTGAAAAGTGCGCGCCGAGTCTCGTCGCGTCGCTTCCGGTGTGAATTAACCGTGAAAAACAATAACTCACCTATTTTGGCGTGGGTGCAGGTGAATAAAATGACACACAGTGTCAGAGTGAGTTTTGCGGTCCCCATTCTCCTTCCTCCACATCTAAGTCACTTGCATTTTCACTCACTCTTCCTCTGCTTTAAATCTGAAACAAAATTTTCCCCAAAATAATTTAAGCGTTAAGTAGTTTTTCCCCAAACTGAATGAATATTCGTTGCATTTCAATCCAGCCCCCGTAGCATGCGGCCGCAATTAGACCGTGATGGCCGTTTTATCACACATTTTATCGCATCTATCTGTCAAATTGTATGGGAGTTTGACAGATAGATGCGATATATTCGTTATCGCGCGACGGCATGCTACAGGGGCAGTTCAATTTCTTCTTTTGAAGCACTTTTTAATGATTTATCTAAGACGATAGACCAGATCGAATAAAATTTTCAAATTTGAATGTAATAATAATTAATTACGAAAATTACACAGTAATAGGGAAATACTAAACCATTTTAAATTATAATTGAAAATACAAGCGTTTTTCTTAAAAGTAAGTAAAATGTAGACAGACATTTCAAACCAGTAGTTTACTCGTTCTCAGTTACGTGAACGCAGACCAGTAGTTTGGCTAAATTAAAGGAAATGGAATAAACCATTGTGCATTTTGGAAGGGCTTTGTCACTGGCCGTGCCCATTTTAGGGTTCAGTAAGAAAAAAAATATATTAAACATAGCTTTTTGCAGTCAACCAACTATTTACGGTACCTAAAGCCGGTCCAAACCTATGAAGTTTTCTTGGGTATCATCATCATCAGCCACAACAGTCCACTGCTGGACATTGGCCTCCCCAAAATTGGGGGTATATGCCATACTCACCACGCTTGGCAGGCGGGTTGGTGAGCGTAGTAGAAGTTTTCCATTCACAGGGAACGCTGCAGCCCATTCCCTGGATTTATATCGAGCCCACTCAAATTTTTAGCGAAGAGGCAGTTGAATTAATAATTGAAACAATATTCGAAAGTCACGAAATATAAAAACAGGAAAAAAGGAGTAAATTGTAGGCTATATTTTTGATGCTGCGATGTTTCATTTCCGCACATCTTCGTCTCTAGAGTGACGGTGTATATTTTCTCCATATATTTCTTGCGCCCAACTCCACTGGAGTTTTAAAAAATATGTTTGTATGTATTTTCCAACTGACTGAAAGGCTCGTATTTATAAAGCGATATCAAGATTGAGATCAATATTACGCACTGGACTAGATGCTTGTCTAATATCTTATCTATCACTATCAAAGACAGAGTGACCGGGACCTCCGAAGCACGGAATTCTTTTTCTTTTCCGACAATCAGGTGATTCAGCCTGCAATGTTCTAACCAAACTGAGGAAAATCTCACAAAGTGATAAATTAACAAAATATCAACTTTTGCGTTCCCCAATGTAAATCGAACCCAGGACCTCCGGATCGAGAGCCCATGGCTCAGACCACGGAGGCAGTTTAATAACCAGTAGTACTGAAATAGCAAGGTACCAAGAAGACTTCATCCTGACCTCTTCAAGCATTTGTCTTTCGGTACGAGCCAACGCTAAAACCAATTTTCTGCTTAATCTTCGTCTTTTTGCAGTACAAACCATACGCTAAAACCTATAATTTTCTGTTTTAATCAATTAAATTATTTCACTGCCACCTATAGCGAAATATTTCCCTAAAACAACATTTTTCTTTCTTTATTTTCGCACGTTGTTGGCACAGATTGTTGGACTTATCATTTTCGTCGTGCGATGTAAATGACAACATCAGCGAGACGGCAAACACGGAAATGACGGCACCGGCACCGTCGTCATGGCGTCCGGATGTCCTCAGAGAACACTCCAAATACTCCGCCCAATGTTTCTTTCGACAGATTCTCTTATTTGCTCCTTGAATTGTAAATTAATTTATTTTATTTTCCTCACTTTCGTATTCTGGAATTTAATTTATTATTTTATCAGAAATGGCTGCCGAAATCAAATTTTATTATGGTGAATAAATTAAATGAGCTAGGTTGTACTTATACGAAATTTTCCTGTTACGATTTACGAAAAATAAAAACGATCTCCCATTAATATTTATATTAACCTCTTACATGTAGAATGTTCCTAATGATGGCGACATCTCAACTTACCGATTATGATCGGCATAACGAGGTTGTAGGAGTAGAATGGAGATGGAACTGACACATGAATTGTATACCTAATTGCTTTGCAAGCCATATGCAATCATCGCAGTTTATTAAGGATATAAGTTTTAAATTGAACTAAATACAAAACTCTTTATTTACATTGAAGTTTTTCGCTGCGTAGCTACATCGTAGCGGTTTCGTAACAGAGATAGCTACGAGTATACTTGACATAAAACAACATTTATATCCTGCTTACTTTATCTTTGTATTATTGTTTCGTATTATTTATATTATAAAGTTTTATTTTGGTAAGCATAAAATTAAATCAGAAACATATTTGTGCGTGGGTTGCTAAGAGAGTGTCTTAATTTCATTGAGGAAAAAATAAACACGTTTTCTCTAAGAAAATTATTTTCTCATTTATTATTTTTTCATGTCTTGCAGCATTTGTATTGTTTTAGTTGTTACCCGGTTGTAGGTAGGTATTCATACTGTGGAAAGCATGATATAAAATACTACATAGAATAGGAAGAAGGCCGGGAGAAACGATGAGCTGACAATAACCTGTCTCTACTTCAATACAAAATTGTAGGCCGCCGCCGTCATAATAATAATGACGTTTTTCGTTTAGCTTTTTGAAGGCTTAGAGCAGCGATGGCCTTCCGCCGTACCTACCGGAAAGCCGTGCGTTGCTCAAGTTTGGAGGTATTGACGTCGTCTGTCTATTACGGGCGCAAATTCATAATTAAAATAGGTATGATTTAATTTTAAATGCTCTCTCCTCTTACAAGAAATGAAACATTTTCGCGTCCCATCACCCATCACATTCAGCAGTTTAAAAACTCCGTATTTCAGTCGAAAAATATCACTAGAGAAAGCCGCTTAATAAAAGCTGTTTTAAAGCAAAAACAAAGTTTAATCGTTTTACACGTTCCTTTGGGCCTGTTCCTTAGCGTTTAGCATACACAAAAACATTTATTATTACAGAGCAAAAACTGTCCTGGTAAAAGGGTGGGAGGGTGAGTAAGTGCTTTAGGGGTGCGTTCAGACAGTTTTTTGCACGAACATTTCCTGTTTAGGGCTATCATTGATGTTCAGTGTGATAGTTTAGTAGTAGAAGCTAAAACTTGGGAGGTGAGAGGAGTTAAGTTAAGGACAACCACGAATATCTTGCACCGTTTCTTTGGTAGTGCTATAACACCTGAAGGAAATAGAAATTGGATGAAGGGGAAATAAGTATTCTGTGCGGACCGCATGCTACTTCTACTACTTCTTGACGGCATTATGATAACTGAACTGACAACTCGACATGGACTGAATAAACCTAGGTTTATATGGAGAGCTTATTCGAGGCAGCCGTATGCTACAATATTAAAGGAAATACATCAGCAACCCTAAATTAACTAGAAATAGGAAAACGAGACTACTGATTAAGTACTAAATTTTTAAACATATTGCTTATTTGTTACATCTATTAAGGTGTTAAGTTTATGCATAAAAATAACCTGACTTCTGAAGAACAAAGTGAAAAAAAAAACCAAGCTGTGACAGAAATAAAATACCCACAGAAGAGAACTGGCGATCCCTAGCTCCCAGCGTCTTTTTCTATTCTGTGAAAATACCTATCCATAAAATAACAAAACAGTATGGAACAAAATTAAAAGTAAACGATACTTTAATAACAAATTTTCAAAAGGGGATAAAACCGCGGGAGGATAGAGAAATAGAACCTTTATTTCCTTTCTAACAATTACTGGCTCATAAGACAATTTGCAATAAAAAAGTATCAAAATGAGATCAAGAAACGCGCTTACTTTTTTCGAGTAGGTAGTGTAAGTAGCAAGGGTTGCAAGTAGAAAATCACTTAGTCTAACTACATCATATTTACTTAACGCGTTATTTAACGTACTAATAAAATCAATCAAGTTTTTGCTCATAAAGCAATAAATATTGCCAGAATGTTGCACGCAATATTTTATATTTAAAAAAAAATCAAACTTTAGGCGTTTTTCATGGGTTCATCAATCACTCAGCATCGTAAGCGTCATCCATAAATCGAACAGAAAACCGTTTCCATCAACATTTTATCACAATCACGGACAATTTCGGGACATTTCAAGTGTCCTCGTAATAAAGTGTGCTACATTTCGCTAACACTGTCACAGAAGACGTGGAAGGAGCGGTAAAACGTCTTGGCAGTAACTAACTTCACAGTAAATGAAAAATCTTGCTGTAGTCAAAGGTCTCCGAGAGTATGTACGTACAGCTATAAGGCCATAAGAGGAGCTGATGATGACTACTACCTACTACGTACAACAGCGACAACAGTCCACTGCTTGCCTACTCCGTTAGATTACTTTGTTGTGAGTTTATTTACCTAGAGAAAAAGTTACCACATGTTCCCTCTTTTAAAAGTCGGATTTGATGATACCCGTAAGAAGACACGGGGTAATAATACGACGTTATACTGCTAATATAATTTTCACTGTGACCCAGCTCCTACATCGAGGGTTCACTTGAAAAATGCGAACGCATTACTCGAACATCAAAGTTTTACGATCAAGCCGCCACAGTAATAATCTCGGTCGCGGTAATGACGCACGATTTAATAAAGCGATCCGTTCGATGGCATATTAAAACTTTTAATGAATCACCAATATCTTGCTGGACTATATCATCTATGTCATTACAACGATAAAAAAAATCGGTGAAATACCTTAATCAAAGTGGTTGATTAAATATATAGTGGACTGAAGCCCGTATCAATAATTAGGTCTTGAGATTGACAGCGAGTTTTAATTCGTATTAGAAATGTAATTTCAGTACAAAACGGCCTTTCAAATCCGTACTTAATACTGCTCTCAACATTGAGACCGTTTTATAAAATACAAGCCTTCTCGATTTAGCGGTCAAGGGTTTGATTTCCACGAGAAACAAAGTTGATAATTATCTGTCTACTTTGTTAGATTATTCCCAGTTTAGATAAGATAATGCGGGCCCCATCAAAATTGGTCACACGAAGCAAAACCGTCTTTCACTAACCCGCCTCTCTGCTAGACATTAAAGGCGTGAATCGCGTACCTAAAGTGTAACGATAGCGAAATAATCCACCTTAAAGTTAGACCACAAGTTCGGAAGTCAAAACTAGTTTACTTCCAAGATTACAACGTTCATACACAAAGGGGAATCTTGGCATGTCACAGATTTTCTTAGTACCTGACGTATTGTTACCAAATTCAATTAAAAGTTCCTCCCAAATGGATATTGGGAACTCAACAAAGGCCCGACTAAGTAATACACGTATAATCCACGAGAAAGCTTAATGAAATAACTTTCTTGAACAAGTATGAATAAGTGTTGATGGTTTTCCGTAATCGCAAACATATATACATACCTACAATGAACTCATAAATATCTACTGTAAAATTTATTAAAGCAACGCACTTCCTCTTTCTATCTATGTGTTTTCGAGGCTCAGGAACCTTGATGTTTGAGTTTTTAAGTTTATTCTATGTTATGGTTTGTTCTGACAAATGAATGTGATGGAAATCAATAGCATTACTGTGACGATGTACCTATGACGTGTTTTATTCATGTATCATTTCACTAAGCTTTTTTTCCTATTATCACGCGTCAACATAACAGCATATCCGCTTTCAGAAAAATAAACATGTATTTTTATATAATCCTATCCAACATCCTCTCTACTGATCTTTCATTTCGTATTCCATACGCCCTCGACAATACATGTCAGGATAAGCTGACGCCTATAAGAGCTTAACAAGGCCTTGTAAAACACGACCTATATAAAATAGTTTACGATTATAAGCCAGTAAAACGCTGCTCTCTCATGTTTGACAGTTTCATTCGACGCAATTTTTACAACCTACCTGAAGTAGGTTTTGTTACTTTTATGAATAAAAAGCTACGTGAGAATATATACTTATTTATTCGTGTCGTTATGTAATCACGCCTTTATCCTTTACAAGATAGGCAAAATAGCTTTTAATGAAAGCTGTTGATACTTTAGCAAAAAAGGTTAAAAATTAAAAAGGTCAAGTGGCTAATTGATAAAACCTATGTCAATCGACAGATCTTAAAAATATAAATAAAAACACCTTTTGTGAAATTTAATTTGTCGCTTTTTAAGTTTTATAAAAGGCCATTCTCTAATATTTTAGTTTGGTTTAAGATTTTCTGTTTACAATAAATAATAAAGAGTAAGTATGTGCGTATTAGCTCTTATACTTGAATCAAGGTACAAATGAAAACTGGGAGTTAGTCCATTATTTTAAACCTACAATAATTTGTGGATATCTCTTCAGTTCTGAGCAACACTAAAGTAGGACTGGCAACTACCAATTAAACAGTCATATCTACGAGGCTAGTTTTGTAGAAATATAATGACAGGTTAGTTTTAGGCTGCTCACGCTTTTTAAATTTTCTTCGTAAACTAGAAAGGACAATATCTTGTAGCAAGCCCGGGAAAATGCTTGTCATCTCATGACAAAAGATACCCGGCGTTTTATTTTATGAATAAGTTGGCGGCAAAAGCTTGTAGCATGCATGCACGTAATAACCGTTACAATGTAAAACCAGGTTAAACAAACTAGCTTAGTGAGTCTTAGGCTCGTATTTATAAAACAATCTCAAGATTGAGAGCAATAATAAGTATGGATTTGACAGGTCATTTTGTACTGAACTGACATTTCTGAAACGAACTCAAACTCGCTGTCACTCTTGAGAGCTGATTATCAATACGGGGCCTTAGAGGAAACTAAATTTAGAGCTAGTATAGAAATTTAATTTGAATATTATATTTTAAAAAAAATGCATCATACCAATTAACATGCGATAGTAATAGTCAGCGCATAATTTGGAGAAACTACCTTATCCCCGCGGGTAAATCCTAATCCATATAGGTTTTAATGACAAAGAGATTTGGAGCTCGGATATTTCAGTGAAGTGCAAGAAATTGGCACACATTGTGGACACCAACCGAATTTTGATCAAAACGATGGCCAAAAGTAGGAGTAAGCGAAAACGAAAGGGGGACAAAGTGCGAGTTTCTCGTGCTTCTTCATCATTGTGATATTTTTTTTTTTCTTTTGTGACATTGATATAATTTTCTTTGTAATAGACTCGCTTATGTGACTTTCTAAAAGTTTTCGTAAGAATCTATTTTCAAATAAATGATTTGACTTTAACTTTGGTAATATTGCATAAAAACCAGCGCTGCATATAATTATCAAAGCCCTATTAAAGTTAACACTTACCAGCCTGTTATCCCTTGTAAGTGATCTAATCTACCTACACTATATAGGTGCATTATTTTTACTAAGTATAGTCATCCGGACTGGGTAAATACGTGTTTCTTATAAAATAAAATAAACTTTATAAAAGCTTATCGTAAATCAACTAGAAAATATGTAACTTCTACGTGGTTGGTTCTATTTTCCTATAATTATAAACCATAAAACAAATGTAATTTTAAAATTAACCGTCAGTAAAGATTGCGTGCTGTTTAGTTCCATGCCCCGCTCTTTGACACTCGCTGATTAAAAAATGTTCGTAAAAAGGAATGGAAAGCCTGGCGAGGCAATCAAATTCATATTAACGTTTGAATATTGTTAAACTGAATTCATAAATATGCAATTAATGCAAATATTTGCCAGGGAAGTTAAGTACGAGAGAGAAACAAATTTAAGGAAAAATATTTAAATTTCATTTTGAATTTTTACGAACCTGACTGCGGCCGGTAAGAATTGTCCAAGGTCACAAATCACCCATGTACTCAAATTCACAAACGAGTCACTCCGATCATTTCACTGTCACTGACCGTATCGCGACTAGGCGAAGGCTTCGAGCAAGCAGACGTCCGTCATCGACTGCGGCCGGCGGCAAACTGCGCTTTCCTTGGTTCCCTTCATCAAGTTTGTTCGGAATGGAAAGCTGAAAGCTCGGCGCCACTCGGGAAAGCTCGGAAAACTTGCCAACTCGGATGCAACGTGACGGTCCTGTATTTCAAGTATTTGCCAAGTTACGGGATCAGCGCGGGCGGTGTCACGATATATGTGTCGTGGCCATATCGTAAAATTGCCCGTTTCATGAAATGTTCGAAAATTTCATGAAATGGTCGCATTTCATGATGTGGGCAGCTAAATTTGACCAGATCATTAAATAGTGAACATTTAACGATTTTGTCATCCATGATTGGCCATATCGTAAAAATTCCAAACTCTGCGGTTTTTTACATTTTGTACGGTATTTGCGTGACTTGCATAATTCTCGAGTACTTTTTCATAATAATATAATCACTTTCTTCGTCTTTTAATGATATAGTATTTCCTTTTTCATTGCGAGAAACAATATTGTTGTCAATGGCCGCCATGTTGACTCATAAACAAAGTGCTTCCAGCGCCGCTATCGGGAATTAATGAAACCATTTTACGATATGATCAACATAATGTTGACTATTTGATGAAGTAGCCGCGCGTTTAGTTGACCATATCGACAAACGAATTCGTATCATTGATTTGGCCAAGGCACATCATGATATGACCAATGGATGGTGAAACATTTCATGAAATGCGACAACTTCATGAAATTGTCGAGCATTTCATGATATGGACGATTCTACGATATGGCCACGACATATGCATATTAGAACATTGTCGGGGTGTTGTTGAGCTTTTTCTGCTTCAGTGGTTTTCGTCACGTGCTCGTTAATATTGGTTAGAAGGATACTACTTTTACTGAAAAGTACGAGTAATTAAATATTATGGTAAAATTTATTGTCTACTGGGTTTGTTTAGACTTTGAGGGATGTTATTATTAAAATAAGGGAAGATTTTATAGTAAAAGATCAGTGAAAGTCAGTTTAAAAGTTTATTAATAAACTATAATCTACTTACCTAATTCAAACTATTCGTTTAATTACCCGGTTCACTTCCTCACAAGTTGATAGCATAAGTCCACTCTGGCAGCGTATTCCAGAACACTTAATATAACGAAATTTCTCGTCGTGTGTTGCGGCTAACCAGCCGGAACAAGTAGTAAGCACACGGTCCCTCCAAGCATCCTTAATTCCCGTAATTAATTCCGAAGCTTTTATTAAAAGGCAAGGGTCAAACATTCTTTCATGTTCAAGTGGCTACTTTCAAAAGGGACCCACCGAAAGCCCTTTTATTAAAAGTTATACCTTTTAAACTTTTGCTCCAGTCCGTAATGTATTAGAGTCATTTTACTTTTCTGTTTTCAATGCTTTCTCCAGTCTTTGGTAATCACTTACAGGTGGTCTCGTCATGAATTTTCTTTGAATGGTATTATTAACTTTAGATCGATCGGTATGAATACAGTACTTAATATAATTTTTATATGTACTACTAAATAAAGTTAATTTACACACCTCTGCATTATTATATCAACATAATGTATCAAGGAACTTGCGTTTAAAGCAAGAAAATAATCCCAAGGGATTTTAAGTTGTATGGAAATCCTTAATAGCCCAAGGGTTATTATGTGATTTGAATTTGGAATGTCATGTGAACTACTAAGAAAATAATTTTCAGAAAAAAAAAATATGGCTGTGTGTGTATTAAAACTGTTGCCACACTCGCCTTCTGCGCCTCCCGGCGAGTGTAAAAAGGCTGTATGACTAGTTATCTGTATGTGCTCTTTGCTTTGTATAAAAAAAAGAAACTAAAAAAAAGAAAACGCGGTTTGATTTTGCAAAAGTTTTTCTCTCATTGATTATTACTTCCATTTCGTAAATTGTCGAGTGAAATTAATATTTTGACTCCAGAAGACATTGTGACTAGTATTTTATCGTATTTTGTTATTTATGTTGAATATGTTAAATACGATCAATTCGTTTTTTGGAAAAATACGTAGGTAGTGGATTGTGAACGTGAAGTGTAGTTCAGTGAGTGTGAATTGACTTTCGGATCTGTTGCTTCTGGTATGTTTTCAATATTTATTTATGTATCAATATTACATGATTAGGTATATTTCTGAGCTTTATTATCTTACAGACGCCTGCCACCGTCTAAGTAATCTGTGCAGTAGGTGTGTAAAATATAGTATGCTCCTCGGGAATAAATGTGTCTTCGCCTTGGGCAGACTTGAATCCCTCGCTACATTCAGGATTCTTGTCATAATTCCCTCGCTTCGCTCAGGAATTAAAGATTTAATTCCCTCGCTGCGCTCGGGAATTAATCCTAGAATCCTTCATTCCGCTCAGGATTCAATATGCTGCCCGTGACGTTAGACACTGCTTTATTCCCTCGTTGCCTAATATACTATAACTTTGTTGTACCATAATTATGTACTAATTTTACAATTTACCAGTCTAGATCTACAATTTTCCTTTATTATTATTATCTTTAGATTGTTCTGTGTAATAATTACCATTTGAGTTAACATTAAACATAATAAAAAACATCAACCATTTAGAACTATCAATCACACGGGAGTGAAAGAAAACACATTTACAGCAAAAAAGTATTTACCGCGTGTATTTGTAAATGAATGTACGTATTATAAATAAAATAATGAAGAGAAATTATTATTTGCGCAATATTGACGGTGCAACCATAGAGGGTGCAACGCGGTAATAAGAAAAGTTTTCCACTGAAGTAGAATCGTTCTCTTTTATATGTTTATGAAGTATTCAATTTATGATTCAGATCGATTGCAGGTCTCGTCATCATCATCATCAGCCACAACAGTCCACTGCTGGACATGGGCCTCCCCAAAATTGGGGGCATATGCCATACTCACCACGCTTGGCAGGCGAGTTGGTGAGCGCAGTAGAAGTTTTCCATTCACAGGGAACGCTGCTGCCCTTCCCTGGATTTATCCCTTAGTCGCCTTTTACGACACCCACAGGAAGTCATGGGGTAATGCTATATTTTATTAAGGTTTTCACCTCAACGTTTCGACACTTTACGAGTGTCTGTGGTAATAAATAATTATTAACTTACTCATAGACTTTTTGTACTTTCATTTCACCTTACACGCGAGCAGATAGCTCAAGCAGGGTCTGTACTATTTAGTGAATCATTTTATAAATGGAACAAAACAATTTAATTTAATAATATTTTTACAAGTTTTAAGTCTTATATCAATTACGGCAAAACAAATAAATGAGCACCTAAATCAAGCTTAAATAGTAGCTACGCTCGAAAAACCCAGCCTCTTACTCTGCCTCTTAGGCTCGTATTTATACAGCGATCTCAAGATTGAGATCAATATTAAGTATGGATTTGACAGGTCATTTTGTACTGAAATGACATTTCTGATACGAACTCAAACTCGCTGGCAATCTTGAGAGCTGTTTATAAATACGGGCCTTACACCTAAATATAACTTTGTTCAAGTTAAAGTAAGGGATTAAGGTGGCTGCGCTTGCCGCGAATTGGAAGGCAATTTATTACTTGAAATCGGCGTCGTTCTGGGACCGTTTTGATTTAGAAATATTGACTGGAAGGCAATTTAGAAGGAAACGACGTTCCGTGACACGCAACTCGCGGTTTCTATGAAATTGTCTCCTTTACCCGTTCTCTTGGTGATTGAACCATGAATCACTTATTTCACTTAAGGTTTTCTCCCAGGAGAGACTGGGTAAATATCTATTCTTCGGTATTAGTGAATGAAAATATTTTTAACTAAAGTGAAGGAAATTGAAGTACACCTTCTGTTATTACTTCTATTAGATAATCTATGGCCCGTATTTATAATCAGGTCTCAAGAGTGACAGCTAGTTTGAGTTCGTATCAGAAATGTCATTTAAGTACAAAACGGGCTGTTAAATCCATACTTAATATTTCTCTCAATCTTGAGACCGCTTTATAAATACGAGCCTATATTACTCAAATTGATATTAAATGAAGCCTCGGCCATCTTGTTCACAGGAAAGTAACGCGTATTAATTAAACATTAAACAGGAGCTGATGCAGCAGCAGGTTATACTCATTTATTTATTTGGATTTTATTGGCTTCTGTCTCGCTTCTGCAGAATATTCAGCCAGTGTCAGGTGCTATTGGCTAATCACGTAAGAAAATAAAAAAAACGTTTGTCCAAAAGGGTACTATACGTATATCTTAAACAAAAGACAAGACAACACATGATTGAAAAACACAAAAGACAACACGTAATACTATAACATAAAATAAAAATACACAATAAATTTAAAAACTGTAAAGATGATCGGTGTGACGGGTGAGGTGAGTGTGACAGATGCAATTTTCTTTTCTTTTCCAGGAATGACATCTATCACAGCGACAGATTTTTTTAGTACTTGCTTGGTACTTGCTGCTTTGTTGCTGCTGCTGCTGCTGCGTGCGTGTACCTTTAACTTCGTAAAAATATTAACTTGATGAAAACTCATTTTATCACAAGCTGTAAAATCAGCAAGCAACCTGTCGTGTCAAACTATTTGCTGTCACCGTCAAAAAATCTGTCAAATTTCCGCATGCCATTTTGTTGTGGCATAAATTGTGAAAATCGTTTTCAGTTTATTATCGAGCAATTTTTAATCACTTTACATAATGAGCAGCGACAACAAATTGGCGACTGAAAAAGAAAAAGATTTGTTAAAAGCAATAAAAAATCTTCTGAACCAAGGCGGTCATTTGAACAAGCTACGAGCGGAGGTAATTAAAAATATAAAACACTTAAGCATTTTATTTACAATGCAAGATGGAAAGTAATTTTCTGCAGATTCTTAATGGTCATGTGCAAAGCTCGAAGAACAGCCTGCAAAAAATGGAAAATCTTATTTTCACTGGTTTTTGATGGGTTATTTTCTTAGCTCTTCACTCCCAGTCAATGCCAGGTGGTCATCGAGAAGAGACAGAGTCGACGATGAAGCGAACTGATCCAAACTCGCAAAGCGGTTTATGGAAATGCGGGACGTAAAACTCAAACAATATTTTTGCACCACTTTCGACACTGCAGCTTTGACGGTGGCTAGCAGATAGCTGAACGAAGTTAGTTGCGATTGTAGTCAGTGTTTCCAAACAGATATTCTAGCTTTATTTCTATTAATTTTATTTATTTTTTCAGGTACGTGCAAACATCACAGATGTTCTCCAACATAGACAAGTGACATCATCTAACCGTCCACCCTCTATGACTGCTGAGGGTCTGGTAGTCAACGAACTGGTCAGAGAATACCTTGAATGGAACGGATACCTCTATACTTCCTCAGTCATGACTTCAGAAGCTGCCATGTCTCAAGAAAAAAAATCTAGAGCAGATCTCTGCGTGGCTATTGGTGTGAAAGATGATGAGAAATCTTCAGCTCTTCCACTACTAACCAACATAGTTGCTGCATATACTGAGCGCATCAAACGCAAGATCAATAAAAGCAAAATGGATGCCAATATGGCTAAAGAGCTGAATAGATTGAATAGAGAAACTGGCACTGGCACATAAAAAACCGGCACTCAGTTCCAAATTTTAAGTAAAAATAAATTTTACGTATTTAAATAGTTGACTTTTCGTTTATTGAGTGTTTATTTTATATTTCGGGAAATATTTTTCATAATATCACGATAGGCTACCTGCTGCCTAAACCTGCCGACGATGCTGCAAGCTATCGTCCCATTTCGCTCCTGAGTGTGCCATACAAACTGCTGGAGCGCTTGTTGTACAACCGACTGTTCCCCGTTGTCAATCCCAATATCCCTGCAGAACAGGCGGGTTCCAGAAGAAACCGATGTTGTGCAGATCAGGCCCTGGCTTTAACATCACAATTTTTAAATATCAACAGTCATTCAGTTAAATACTGTATCCTGAAAACAAAAATACCTATATTGTAGAAAGTGTGTAGGCGACAGAACATTTCAAAATCTCTACGATACCTACATGCTACAGTGTAAAAAAAAACAGCCAAGTGCGAGTCGGACTCGCGCACGAAGGGTTCCTCTATACAATATTAGGGTTATTCTATACAATATTTAGACACTATATTTTAACCATTTATTACCAATCACCTACCGTAATTAATATCAAGCAAAAAATCGGCAAAGAAATCACGTTTTTGTATGGGAGCCCCCCTTAAATATTTTTTTATTTAAAATTAAAATTTTTCAGAACCAAATGCACAAAAATTTAAATACAAAGATGCTGTCCTCATCTGCATTATGGACAAGGCAAAATTTTATGTCGAGCTAAAAATTTTGTGTTTTGGGAATGTTGCTTTTTTATTATTAGTAGAACATGTGGAAGGAATGCAGTACTTTTTTTTCACCCTATATAAAACTTAAACGACATGTAACGAATAATAGGGACAGGGCTGTTCTCGACATGAGGGTGTTGTCGTCGCTTAGGGCTCTTCTGAACAGCTTAGCGCAGCCGGAAACAAATGAGGACACTTAATTACTTACACCGGATCTTGGAACTGGAGATGCTTGAAAACAGATTACGTCTGGCCACGTGTGAAGGAATTCACTGAATTTGTAGTCGGTTTTTTACATTTTGTTGAAATAAAAAAAAAAAAACTGTTTTAGTTTAGTATAAATATGTACAACCTGTGGCATTCAACGTATAGTGTCTAAATATTGTATAGAATAACCCTAATATTGTATAGAGGAACCCTTCGTGCGCGAGTCCGACTCGCACTTGGCTGTTTTTTTTTTACACTGTAGCATGTAGGTATCGTAGAGATTTTGAAATGTTCTGTCGCCTACACACTTTCTACAATATAGGTATTTTTGTTTTCAGGATACAGTATTTAACTGAATGACTGTTGATATTTAAAAATTGTGATGTTAAAGCCAGGGCCTGATCTGCACAACATCGGTTTTCTTTCTGGAACCCGCCTGTTCTGCAGGGATATTGGGATTGACAACGGGGAACAGTCGGTTGTACAACAAGCGCTCCAGCAGTTTGTATGGCACACTCAGGAGCGAAATGGGACGATAGCTTGCAGCATCGTCGGCAGGTTTAGGCAGCAGGTAGCCTATCGTGATATTATGAAAAATATTTCCCGAAATATAAAATAAACACTCAATAAACGAAAAGTCAACTATTTAAATACGTAAAATTTATTTTTACTTAAAATTTGGAACTGAGTGCCGGTTTTTTATGTGCCAGTGCCAGTTTCTCTATTCAATCTATTCAGCTCTTTAGCCATATTGGCATCCATTTTGCTTTTATTGATCTTGCGTTTGATGCGCTCAGTATATGCAGCAACTATGTTGGTTAGTAGTGGAAGAGCTGAAGATTTCTCATCATCTTTCACACCAATAGCCACGCAGAGATCTGCTCTAGATTTTTTTTCTTGAGACATGGCAGCTTCTGAAGTCATGACTGAGGAAGTATAGAGGTATCCGTTCCATTCAAGGTATTCTCTGACAGTTCGTTGACTACCAGACCCTCAGCAGTCATAGAGGGTGGACGGTTAGATGATGTCACTTGTCTATGTTGGAGAACATCTGTGATGTTTGCACGTACCTGAAAAAATAAATAAAATTAATAGAAATAAAGCTAGAATATCTGTTTGGAAACACTGACTACAATCGCAACTAACTTCGTTCAGCTATCTGCTAGCCACCGTCAAAGCTGCAGTGTCGAAAGTGGTGCAAAAATATTGTTTGAGTTTTACGTCCCGCATTTCCATAAACCGCTTTGCGAGTTTGGATCAGTTCGCTTCATCGTCGACTCTGTCTCTTCTCGATGACCACCTGGCATTGACTGGGAGTGAAGAGCTAAGAAAATAACCCATCAAAAACCAGTGAAAATAAGATTTTCCATTTTTTGCAGGCTGTTCTTCGAGCTTTGCACATGACCATTAAGAATCTGCAGAAAATTACTTTCCATCTTGCATTGTAAATAAAATGCTTAAGTGTTTTATATTTTTAATTACCTCCGCTCGTAGCTTGTTCAAATGACCGCCTTGGTTCAGAAGATTTTTTATTGCTTTTAACAAATCTTTTTCTTTTTCAGTCGCCAATTTGTTGTCGCTGCTCATTATGTAAAGTGATTAAAAATTGCTCGATAATAAACTGAAAACGATTTTCACAATTTATGCCACAACAAAATGGCATGCGGAAATTTGACAGATTTTTTGACGGTGACAGCAAATAGTTTGACACGACAGGTTGCTTGCTGATTTTACAGCTTGTGATAAAATGAGTTTTCATCAAGTTAATATTTTTACGAAGTTAAAGGTACACGCACGCAGCAGCAGCAGCAGCAACAAAGCAGCAAGTACCAAGCAAGTACTAAAAAAATCTGTCGCTGTGATAGATGTCATTCCTGGAAAAGAAAAGAAAATTGCATCTGTCACACTCACCTCACCCGTCACACCGATCATCTTTACAGTTTTTAAATTTATTGTGTATTTTTATTTTATGTTATAGTATTACGTGTTGTCTTTTGTGTTTTTCAATCATGTGTTGTCTTGTCTTTTGTTTAAGATATACGTATAGTACCCTTTTGGACAAACGTTTTTTTTATTTTCTTACGTGATTAGCCAATAGCACCTGACACTGGCTGAATATTCTGCAGAAGCGAGACAGAAGCCAATAAAATCCAAATAAATAAATGAGTATAACCTGCTGCTGCATCAGCTCCTGTTTAATGTTTAATTAATACGCGTTACTTTCCTGTGAACAAGATGGCCGAGGCTTCATTTAATATCAATTTGAGTAATATAGGCTCGTATTTATAAAGCGGTCTCAAGATTGAGAGAAATATTAAGTATGGATTTAACAGCCCGTTTTGTACTTAAATGACATTTCTGATACGAACTCAAACTAGCTGTCACTCTTGAGACCTGATTATAAATACGGGCCATAGATTATCTAATAGAAGTAATAACAGAAGGTGTACTTCAATTTCCTTCACTTTAGTTAAAAATATTTTCATTCACTAATACCGAAGAATAGATATTTACCCAGTCTCTCCTGGGAGAAAACCTTAAGTGAAATAAGTGATTCATGGTTCAATCACCAAGAGAACGGGTAAAGGAGACAATTTCATAGAAACCGCGAGTTGCGTGTCACGGAACGTCGTTTCCTTCTAAATTGCCTTCCAGTCAATATTTCTAAATCAAAACGGTCCCAGAACGACGCCGATTTCAAGTAATAAATTGCCTTCCAATTCGCGGCAAGCGCAGCCACCTTAATCCCTTACTTTAACTTGAACAAAGTTATATTTAGGTGTAAGGCCCGTATTTATAAACAGCTCTCAAGATTGCCAGCGAGTTTGAGTTCGTATCAGAAATGTCATTTCAGTACAAAATGACCTGTCAAATCCATACTTAATATTGATCTCAATCTTGAGATCGCTGTATAAATACGAGCCTAAGAGGCAGAGTAAGAGGCTGGGTTTTTCGAGCGTAGCTACTATTTAAGCTTGATTTAGGTGCTCATTTATTTGTTTTGCCGTAATTGATATAAGACTTAAAACTTGTAAAAATATTATTAAATTAAATTGTTTTGTTCCATTTATAAAATGATTCACTAAATAGTACAGACCCTGCTTGAGCTATCTGCTCGCGTGTAAGGTGAAATGAAAGTACAAAAAGTCTATGAGTAAGTTAATAATTATTTATTACCACAGACACTCGTAAAGTGTCGAAACGTTGAGGTGAAAACCTTAATAAAATATAGCATTACCCCATGACTTCCTGTGGGTGTCGTAAAAGGCGACTAAGGGATAAATCCAGGGAAGGGCAGCAGCGTTCCCTGTGAATGGAAAACTTCTACTGCGCTCACCAACTCGCCTGCCAAGCGTGGTGAGTATGGCATATGCCCCCAATTTTGGGGAGGCCCATGTCCAGCAGTGGACTGTTGTGGCTGATGATGATGATGACGAGACCTGCAATCGATCTGAATCATAAATTGAATACTTCATAAACATATAAAAGAGAACGATTCTACTTCAGTGGAAAACTTTTCTTATTACCGCGTTGCACCCTCTATGGTTGCACCGTCA
Source organism: Scrobipalpa atriplicella (assembly GCA_029255725.1). NCBI lineage: Eukaryota > Metazoa > Arthropoda > Insecta > Lepidoptera > Gelechiidae > Scrobipalpa > Scrobipalpa atriplicella. The sequence goes on along the minus strand of JARACY010005052.1, from coordinate 948 downwards.
ATATTGCGCAAATAATAATTTCTCTTCATTATTTTATTTATAATACGTACATTCATTTACAAATACACGCGGTAAATACTTTTTTGCTGTAAATGTGTTTTCTTTCACTCCCGTGTGATTGATAGTTCTAAATGGTTGATGTTTTTTATTATGTTTAATGTTAACTCAAATGGTAATTATTACACAGAACAATCTAAAGATAATAATAATAAAGGAAAATTGTAGATCTAGACTGGTAAATTGTAAAATTAGTACATAATTATGGTACAACAAAGTTATAGTATATTAGGCAACGAGGGAATAAAGCAGTGTCTAACGTCACGGGCAGCATATTGAATCCTGAGCGGAATGAAGGATTCTAGGATTAATTCCCGAGCGCAGCGAGGGAATTAAATCTTTAATTCCTGAGCGAAGCGAGGGAATTATGACAAGAATCCTGAATGTAGCGAGGGATTCAAGTCTGCCCAAGGCGAAGACACATTTATTCCCGAGGAGCATACTATATTTTACACACCTACTGCACAGATTACTTAGACGGTGGCAGGCGTCTGTAAGATAATAAAGCTCAGAAATATACCTAATCATGTAATATTGATACATAAATAAATATTGAAAACATACCAGAAGCAACAGATCCGAAAGTCAATTCACACTCACTGAACTACACTTCACGTTCACAATCCACTACCTACGTATTTTTCCAAAAAACGAATTGATCGTATTTAACATATTCAACATAAATAACAAAATACGATAAAATACTAGTCACAATGTCTTCTGGAGTCAAAATATTAATTTCACTCGACAATTTACGAAATGGAAGTAATAATCAATGAGAGAAAAACTTTTGCAAAATCAAACCGCGTTTTCTTTTTTTTAGTTTCTTTTTTTTATACAAAGCAAAGAGCACATACAGATAACTAGTCATACAGCCTTTTTACACTCGCC